>JBBPSJ010000045.1:0-204598 GCA_038093535.1 Boletus reticulatus
GCGCGATAGCGGAGAACCTATTGTTCCATGGTCCAGATCGTACAGCCCTGGCTCGTGGTGCTGCCCTGATCGCTTCCTTTTGGCACTCTTGGTAAGTGGCCGTTCTTACCTCAGCCATGGCCTGGTAGCCAGCCTCCTCGTCCGCAGACGAGCTGCCCTCCCCGAAAGCAGTTTTGAGGATCTTTATTGCGGCGCCTTTCTTGATGCTCCCCATTTCTTCGAGGTAAGCCGAGAGTTCATCATCCTCCTCCATTGTGGTGGTGGTCCGTGCCCGTCGTTGCGGGACTTTGTATGTAGGACGTGCGGTGCGTCCGGAGGATGTGGTCGGGCGGGGACGTATGGTCCGGTCGGTTCCGGATCCCTTGTGGTTGGAAGACCTACAGCCAACCTGGTGACAAATGAAGCATTGATTCTTCCGCATATACTCAGCGCGCTGAGTCGGCGATAGGCGTACGGCATCTACGTCCATCGCGTACGGGTCTCTGTGCGATCGAGGAGAGGGAGCCGGTATATGTGGCACTCCCTTTCGTAAGTCTCCAATCCTCCTCAGTTGTTGAGAGAACTGGCCCGCCTTCTTTATCCAATCCTGGTAGCTGTCGGGAATCTTGTCGCACGAGAGGATCATCGTGGCAAGTCTGGGGCTGAGGCCATGGATAAACCACTCCACAAGAGCATGCTTGTCAGTGATTCCTGACTTCTCGGCGAGAAGTTGGAATTGCGAAGCGTAGGTGGTGAACCCATCGCTCCACGCTCCTTCGGTATCCTTTCCAGCAGTTTGACGGAGTTTGGAAAGGTCTATCCTTGCCTTGGCTGCTACATCGTAGGGGGAAAAGGCGGTCTCGAAAGCTTCTTTAATCTTGTCGAAGGTCTTTTCACTGTCGGCGATAGCCGAGTTTGCGAGCTTCATCAACCATCCTTCAGCAAATGTCTTTCCCCGGCCCTTACTAATCTTGTTGAGGAAAGTAAGGGACTTTGTCGTATCGGTAAAGAGTGCTTTGTTGATGGTGAAGTACGCGTTCATCGAGAGGAGCCATCTGTTGGCATCCTCTGCCTCCCCGGTAAAGTCCTCGGGAAGGCCGGCCTTTATTTCTGAAACCATTTCGTCTTCTAGAGCCGGGTCAAGATCAATGTCCTCCTGCGCGGTCGGTTCCGGGTCAGGGTCGTGAAAAACAAGAGGAGGGTCCTCGCCAAGGACAACGTCGGGAGTAGAGGGGGCAGCTAATTCAGAGGTAGAGGGAAGGGCGTCCGATGCTCTTCCTTGGCTCCTGTTGAGTTCCGCTAATTGCCTTTGAACTTGTCCGTAATGAGCGATACGGTCCGGAGGGGAGTATCGGTCGGGTAGGACAACGTGAAACGGGTGTTCGTCAGGAAGAAGGTGGATACGGGGGAGCCGGGGTGAGGAAGACACGGTGGGTGGAGAGGGTGGCGGGGAATCTGAAGGCGCTCTGAATCTGCCGATTCGGGAAATGTCGGAGTGGGGGAATGTCCTCTACGTGAAAGTAGGGACAAGGGGAAAAGCTAGTTCTTTTGTAACGCACAGCGTAGACTTGTCGTAGCGTGCTGCGATACTGGTCGAAGAATAAGCGAGGGTAGCGAGGAGTTCAACTCAAGGTCGAGTGCCGAGCTTCGAGACGATGCGAAGCCTAGGCGGGTCTCTCCTATTCTAGGTATCCCTAAGGACTCACTAGAACTCAGAGGTGGTGAGGCAAGATCAACGCTGATATTGCGTAGAACTAGCTTAGAGGAAATACAGGGAGAGACGACGACTATATATACGGTAGGCCCCTAATCTAGATGAAGGATATAAAAGGGATGCGCAGCATCCGCAGTAAAGCGCAGTTGAATGCGCAGCTATCCGCAGTAAGAGGCTATGAGTGCGCAGCACGAGATAGCAGATCGTTGGATATAAAAGAGAAGGTTATGCCACTGCCTTATGAAGTCTGAATAAGGTGACAGTGGCGGAGATGGAACGGAAGTCCTAATATGGTATGGGCGGGGCGCCGTGTGAGCCAAAGGAGAAAGAGATCGAGAGAGCGTATCTGGTACATGTGGAGGACGACTCCACTACGAATACAGCCGCGTACGGCGAGAGGACGAGTCTGTAGAGGAAAGGAAGACGAGGACGAGCGAAAGAACAAGGAAAAAGTGTACCCCCTTCGTAGACCGTAACACTCTCCCGTTCAAAACCTTCGCAGGACGTAGTATACTTAATACTGTGTTCTTATATACCTCCATCTTCCAATCGCATTCAGCCCTCTGTGTTACCATCGGTCTATTAGACTGACAGGACAAGGCAACTGCACATCCTCCAATCGCATTCGTTCCATTCTAAGTGAAATCATCCGGTAGCCTCCGGACCGTAACTTAGTACACGGAAAAAGCGAAGCTGTCATCATTACGTCCCTACCCAGAACCCTCTTTGAGACCCCGGCGACTCCCCTCTATGTCGTCAGACTTCCCCGGTCTCTCGGATCTCCAACAAGCACTCCCCCTAATGCCTCCACCGAGTCCATCTCCCTGGAATCTTGGACTTCCATCGAGACTGCCGACTGCAGCCTCCTTCACCGCAACACCCCAGAATGTGCCTACCCCTTCTGCTCATATGACGACTGCCCAACGGCAGCACATGCAGAAACAATTTCTGGAACACTACAATGCGTGGAGGACGGCCTACCAGTACGACCCTGCTTCTGCGGGAGCGCCACCCGAACCTCCGTCAGATCACAATTGGATGACCTCTTCCGGACACCCCGGAGACCATTCATCCCCCTCATCCCCATCCTCTATTTCGTCGAAAACTTCACTATTTCGACCAAAAGCAAGAAGGCCTCTCCCTTCGAGACCGGCCGACAATGCTCCAATTCATCTACCCGATACCGACTTCCCCATGCGTCCCCCATCACACACTTCTCAAGGCCGACCCCAGTCACAAGCCTATCGGATCCAGTCCTTCCCACAAGTAGGTGGTCAGAATGGACAGAGGATGAAGTCATTGGTGGCGAAACCCAAGATGTACGACGGGAACAAAACAAAATACGTACAATGGTCGTGGCAAATCTCGCTATATTTGCTCGGCTTCGGCGCAAGTCTCTCTGACGCCGAAAAGATATTAATAGTACTCGGTTTCATGAGAGGAGACAACGCTGCAGGACGCTTCGCGGACCTGTATGTAGAAACAAATAAATATCACCTCGATCAACAGAAGTTCACCAACTTCTGCGACGAAATCAACGGTGTATTCAAGCCGGCCGCGCTCAAACGCCAAGCCGAAGAAAAACTGATGGAGTTACGTCAAGGCCAAAATGAAACGGTCGAAGACTTCTTCGTCAAAATGAGGACGCTCATCTCCGAAGCAGAGTATAGCATCCATTACAACCGAAGACACCTCATGCAAATAGTCCGCCGAGGAGTCCGAAACGAGATCGTAGAATTCGTCGAAAGACAGAGTTCCCATCTCCTCGACTCCGACGCATACAACATGTTCGGAGAATGGGAAAAGGCGTTGATCAAAGCAGATCAGATCTTGCAAGAGATCCACATGCACAAAAAGGCATCCCAGAACCGATACGCACAAACGTCTCGCCAACCACATCTGGAAAAAGCCAAGGTACAATGTAGCACATTGTAGTCTGTATAGCACCTGTAGATATCATAGTCTTTCCCCCAGTTTGTAGACCTATATAATCACTGAGTTCACACTTCAAACTACTATGGTAGCGAGTATAGTAGTGTGTAGTCATTGCCAACGAACTGCTACACAGACCAATGTAGCACTATGTCGAACACCACTATACTACACCGCAACAACCACTGGCATAGAAACCGAAATCACTCCTCCTCTGTCTCATCGTCAGCATGCTCATCCACATCCTCAGCAACACCTTCCTTGACCTTATCCACATTCTCAGCAACACCTTCTGTGATCTCATCCATATTGCGTCCGCCCTCTTCTCCGAATTCCTCAATCGCATCTTGGATCATGTCATCTGATATGAAGGCTCCATCCGAATCACTCTCTGGGTTCACGGTAACGACACCTGCATACGATCTGCTATTGATCAGAGATTGCTCAGGTCACAAATGTAGTCACTTACCTTCCGTTACTGTATACCTGCTCGAGAACAGCAGGTAATATATTAAACTTTTCCGTCTGCTGGTGAAAGTACTTCAGTGTTTTCATGTGCTGTATATAGATCCCCTTGTAGCTATCTTCTTTGAATGCGATTGATTCACGCTTGCCACTAGCCCACTCATCGAGCGCACATTCAAACTATGATTATTGAAGAAATATCAGCGGGAGACCTCAGACCCCATTTATTGCTTACCGCAGTGAGTGTCAGAGCAAATGCGACACGGGGGAAGGGGTCATAGTACTCCGCCCACTTGATACCTTCATCCCCCTTGTTTTTGAAAAGGACTTCATTGATGGCCTGCTGAATCGCCTTGTTCTTGTAAATACCCATACGACGAGGGTGTAGTTCCTAGAAAATCAATCCGATCAGTAGTATATCTCGTCGAGAGGTGGGACTTACCCGGAAAGTGAACGCCGACTTGAATTTCAGCTCAGCGGCCAGATCTCGATTCCGCTCCCTCGTAGCAATTCCATCACCCATTTCAAAGCCATATGACGTGGCAACGACAGAGCGAGCTTTCGTTTTGAACTGTCCACGAAGGTTTGAGCTTCGAGCAGTGATCTAGTGAATAGTTAGTCATGAGCACACAGCGCAAGAATGAACTTGCCAGCCGGATGAGTGCTGGGTTGAGGCTGGCATCTGTGGACTTGTAGTATTGGCAGCTCATATCCCAGGCTCCCTTCGCCCAGTCAGTCTCGACATGCGACTCTGGAAAAGGGTCCTCCGAGAGTAAAAGTACGTGATAAAACTCAATGGCAGTCTCCAGGATCCGACGAGTGGCAGCATCATAGTCACCTGCCTTGGGTCGATTTTTTGTCTTTTCACCACCAGGAGCATTGTGACTCAGACCAGCAGGCTGGCTTTGTGGTGCTTGCTGCTTCTTGTCAACGGCGAGCTTGGAGTCAGCCGTCAGGCTTTCACCATCACCTACCGCCGACTGAACATCATGCGTCACCATCTTGGCCACCTTTGCTGCAGCGTCATCATGGTCACCACCATAGCATAATCGCTTTTTTTGAGTGAACGGAGGACTGCCGAAATCGTCCTCGAAGGGACTATGGGGACAATGAGTATTCACAAGCTTGAACATGCCAGAATGAACATCATACTCAGCTGCCTCTCTGTCAGGGAATGGTGTTGGTGAGCGAGCTCTCTTGCGTGTGCTTGTGGTAGTGGGATTCTGTTGCAATAGCGGGAATCCGGCGTTGCCGCACAGGATCCCTAGGAACTGGTCTAGGGTACTTACCTTTGGGACAGGAGAGTTCTCAGAGATGATAGCGGTTGCAGATCAAGAGAGATTTATTATTATTTAGACTCAGACGAGTCTTATATACTGCTTTGTAATGCTTACTTAATATAAGGTCACGTGACCACTGGTACGTGTCCTTTCAACACTCCCCCTTGTCTAGTATACGGTAGATATGTAGATATAAAAGTGAGGAATATAAAGTAGATAGAAACATCCGCACAGTCTAAGACGGCGAGTTGAATTCCAAACCGAGCTGGGAGCGGAACTCCTTGAACTTGACATGTCCAAGGTTCTTTGTGAACATATCCGCAGGATTGTCAGTGCCTGGGATGAAGAGTAGCTCTACCTGCTTCCATAGCATCACAGCATCGCGTACAAAATGGTAGCGGATCTGGATATGTTTGGAGCGTTTTTCGGTGACTGGATTTTGCGCAATGAAGAGCGATCCTTGATTGTCACCACAAACGGGGATGGGGCCAAGGCGATAGCCAAGTTCTTCCATCATTTGATGAATCCAAATAGCCTGGCGCGTACAGTCGCTCAAGGCCATGTACTCAGCTTCCGTAGAAGACAGAGCGGTGGTCTTTTGTAAGTGTGAGTTCCACAAGAACACACCATCCGCGAATTTTAGGTAAAAACCTGTTTGCGAGTGAGACGTGACTTTGTCTTGTCCCCAATCAGAATCGGTGCAGGCGATAATGCCTTTACCTGTTCCACCTTGATATACGAGAGAGTAGTCTCGGGTGCCTAGAAGGTAGCGGCAGATGTATAGAGCTTTGTTAAGATGCTCTTCTGATGGGTTGGCTGACATGCGGGTGAGTTGTGTAACCGCATATGAAATGTCAGGTCTTGTGCCGATCATAAGATACAGCAATGATCCGATGACCTGTTGGAATCGCGTCCGAAGTTCCGGTTGGACAGGTAGATCATTCTTCTCTGGGTAGTAGCCCTGAGGAAGAGGGGTGTTGGCGATTTTTGCGTTAGTCATACCACATCGCTCGATGACTTTGTCGAGGTATTCTCTTTGGTCAATCTTAATGGTTTGACCGTCTCGACGTATGTTCATTCTTAGGAATTCGCGTGTTTCTCCTAAGTCACGACATTCCCATCTCTTCATGAATGCGGCTTTAACCTTGTCTACAAAGGCTTTGTTGGGGCCGCAGAAGATGGCGTCGTCTACGTAGATGATCGCTAGGACGAGCTCTTTGCCCTTGCGATAGATGAATAGGCCAGCATCTGTTTTAAGACGCGTGAAGCCGAGTTCTTTCATGGATTTGTCGAGTTCGCGCCACCAAGCTAATCCTGCTTGTTTTAGGCCATATAAGGCGCGGAGTAATCTCAAGACTTTCCCTTTGAGATGAGGAGGCATAAAGCCTTCTGGGAAATCCATATATAATTCTTCGTCCAGTTTGCCATATAGGTAGGCGGATCGGACGTCGAGACCAGTAATGTACCAGTTCTCTGTTGCTGAGAGGGCGAGCATGCACCGCACTGTCTCAAAGCGTACGACGGGAGAGAATATTTGATCAAAATCAATCCCTTCTACTTGGGAGAAGCCTTTGGCTACGAGCCGGGCTTTCTTTCTACCGTCTGTTTTAACATCGAAGACCCATCGATTTTTAATGATCTTTCTGTCTTTGGGTCGATCCACGATTTCATAGACCTTTCGGTCTTTGAGTATTTGTAACTCATCGTGGCAGGCTTTGCGCCAGAGGGTCTGTTCATCGGGTGGTAGTTTCTGTATGTCGCGGTATGTCCATTCACGATAATTTACGTTGGACCGTTCCGTTTCCAGTGGGAAGGCACGGCTGCAGAGGTATGAAACCAATGCGTCTCCCCCTTCCCTGGTGATGCGCTCAACGTCATCTTCCGACGGAGTCGGGGACGGAGGCATTCCTCCAGGGACAACGGGTGAATCCGAAGGTCCAGCCGGTTGCTCTCCTACAAGTCTGCGCCAATCAGAGGCGTGCTCAATGTCACGAAGCTGTCGGACAGGATCGCGACGTTCCCCGTAAACGTTACCGGGCCGTAAAGGAGCACGACGGTCGCGTTGGGGTCGTTGGGGACGAGCGGGAGGTGGAGGTGGCTGTCGACGAGGTGGGGTAGCGGGAGGTGCCGAAGGTGGTGTAGGTACCCGTGCTGGAGGTGGAGTTGCAGGCCTAGGGGCCGGGCGATGAGGTTGGACAGCAGGAGGAGCGAAATCCACATCTGACTCGAGGTCCGTAAGGGTAGAATCAGAGTCAAAAGACTCGTCATCGTGTGGGTGAGGCTTTGGCGGGTGGTTGACCGGCCGATGTGGCTGAGCCTTGGAACATCGAGGGAATAAATTCTCATCGAAGATGGCATGAGCTGATGTATGGAGCGCGTTGTTAGGGCGCATAAAAAGATAATTTGAATCACTGCCAAGGGCTACGCCGAGGTAGATCATCAATTGCGATTTGGGCTGTAATTTGCCGCCACGGGTTTCGACCGGAATGTGGACGTAAGCTCCACAGCCAAAGACACGAAGATGTGAAAAAGTGGGTTTTTGGCCCGTGAGCATCTCGGATGGCGTTTTCCAGTTTAGTCGAGTGGAAGGGGTGCAATTATACACATGAAGTGCATGCATCACCGCGAACTCCCAGTAGGAATCAGGCAGACAGGCCTGTAATCGCATAGGTTGTGCCTTGTCCATGATGGTACGGATGAGGCGTTCCGCGCGGCCGTTTTGCTGATGAGCGTAAGGGGCGGATTGTTGTATATGAATGCCATTGTTGTGCATATACTCAGTGAAGGCTTTGGAGGTGTATTCTCCCCCTGCATCAGAGCGCCAGTGTTTAATTACGGCGTTGAACTGAGTGCGCACATAGGCATGGAATTGCTTGGTTGCACGAAGTGTCTGATCCTTTGTTTTTATTAGGATTACCCAAGCCATGGACGTGTAGTCATCATAAAAGATGACGGCGTACTTGTACTTATGGTATGATTCAATTTCAAACGATTTCAAATCAGAATGAATTAACTCAAAGGGAGCGCTTGCGCGCGTCTCGCTGTGAGGAAAAGTACGATTGGGTTGTTTGCCCATTTCACATCCGGGACAGATAGGAGGGTTGGACGGAATATCGACGTCCGGGAAATCTTTAACGTGTTTTTTAGAAGCACGGAGTACGTCACGAGAGGGGTGACCGAGTCGCCGGTGTAATAACTCATAGTCGACAGAGGTGAGGGATGCAAGATCCGTTTGTGGTTTCACAACGGGTGCCCTGATCCAATAGAGTGTGTCTCCATGTGAATGGAAACTAAGGATGACTTGGCGTGAGCATTTGTCAAACATGTCGATGTGATTATCACGGGTTTTAACCGTCATACACTTGTCATTGAGTAGGGTGCCCATAGAAATGAGCTTTACAGTGCACGAAGGCATGTAAATAACTGGCGATAACCGCACAAGTTTACCCTGGAAGCGCACGATGGCGGTTCCTTGCCCAACGATGTTGGCGCGGCCATTAGCCGTTTGTGAGTACCGGGGGGTGGTGAATTTCTGGAATTCAACTAGGTCATCCGGGTCGTGTGTGTAATGTGCCGAAGCACCTGAGTCAAGTAGCCACATATCGGGCGCACGTGAGTCATGTTCTTCCTTTTGTTTTCCTTTACCTTTACTGGTTTGGTTCTCACAGTTGTCACACATAGCAAGGGGGAACGCAGTAGTAGGTATGTCCATTGCATCTACTACAGGTATACGAGCGGTACGACTACGTAATATCTGAGGCGAAAAAATCCGCGCGTCAGTTCCTGCGAGTGCGGGACAAAGGAAATCGGGGACTGACCAATCCAAGGCTTCGTCGAAGAACCTCTCCACGTATTCATCGACCTCCATCTCCTCGCCCAGGCTGACGACATCGTCCTCGTCATCGGAGTCGAGCTCGACGATGCAGGGAGTCTCCATGCGCTCGATGAGAGAGGGCGTGGAGGGGCCGGCGTGGTGGCAAGGGAGAGGGTTCATCCCGAAGGGACCATCTTCTGTGAAGGCCGAATGATCGCGGTAGTGGCGGCGGGAGGCGACGGGTTCGAGGGTGCGAACAACCTCGGGAGAAGGGGTGACGCCAATGCGGCGAGCGAGGGAGATGGCTTCTTGGGCCTGAGGGAAAGCGGGGGGGCCGTAGTGGGCGGCGCCGGTGGTGTGTGCGAGAGCACGAGGGTCGGCGATGGGCTCGTTGAAGTCGGTGGAGGCGGGATCCATGATGGCGGGCTCCATGAGGAAGTTCGCAAACGCGAACGAGGCGGAGGATGCCTCGGCGGCGTTGGCCGCACGATCCTTGCGCTTCTTCTCACCTTCTTCAGAGCGCTTGCCCTGACGACGCTTCTTCCCCTTGCCTTCTTCCTTTTTCTCCTCCTTCTTCTCCGTGGTATCCCCCTTCTGTTGCTGCTGTTGCTGCTGTTTGAAGGAGGGGTCGTCCTGTTGACGATGCACGTTGGAGACCTTGTTTGCCTGTTGACGAGGCGGAGGGCGGTGAGAGACGTGGTGCTGCCAAGCAGCGTTGAGGACCGACTCAAGTTCGGCCATGGAGAGGACCTTAGTCTTGGTGGGGTCCGCGTCGATCTCGGAATTGAGTTGGTGGTGGAGGGTCTCCGCATATTTGGGGAGTTTGGCCACCGTGATGAGGGCCATGATGTTGACGGGGACCTTGTGCTGGAGTTCTTCCAGCCGGGTGAATGAAGCGTTGAGCTTCGTGAAGGATGGGCCAGGATGGTTGTTATCCGGGAAGGTGATGCCGAGCATTGCCTTCCACTCTGAGTAGGCGGAGGCGATGGAGGCCTTGTCATATAGGGCCTTGAGAGCGTCCCAGAGGTCCTTTGCGAGGACCTTGGTTGCCAGTTGGGAGAGGATGGCGTTTTCGAGGCGGAGGCGCATCGTGCCGAGTGCCTTGTCATCATTTTCGTCCCAAGCGTCCTGGTCATCGCCAGCAGTCTGGGGGCGCGGCTTCGTGTACATCTTGTTCCAGAGTCCGGCAGAGCGGAGGAAGGACTCCATGTCCTGGGCCCAACACTTGTAGTTGGTGCCGTTCATCTTGGGGATGGTGGTGAGGATGGAGCTCATGGTTGATAGTAGGTTCTGTAAAGATGACGTGTCAGCTTGGTACCGGTAAAGGGAGCAAGTAAAGCGTTCGCATCGCTGAACAATGTCAGAGCTTCTAGAATGTAGGGTCATAGCGACCCCCTACATCCAGAGTCCGATGGCAGTTACATCGAGCGTTTCCGCATCAAGATGTGTCCGGTGTTTCCGCTCAGGACAGCCAATGTCCAAGGTGTTCACCTAGAGCAACGACGGCGTTTCCGCACAGTCGGAGCTCGGGGCTCATAACCTGTTGCAATAGCGGGAATCCGGCGTTGCCGCACAGGATCCCTAGGAACTGGTCTAGGGTACTTACCTTTGGGACAGGAGAGTTCTCAGAGATGATAGCGGTTGCAGATCAAGAGAGATTTTTGTTATTCAGACTCAGACGAGTCTTATATACTGCTTTATAATGCTTACTTAATATAAGGTCATGTGACTACTGGTACGTGTCCTTTCAACACCACATTCCAGTTGGGCTTGGCTGCAAGTTCTTGGATGAGAGTGACAACCTTTGCACACCTACCCCCCTCAGTCTTCAGGCTGCCCTCATTTCGCCGCCACTTTGCACCCCACCACTCTGTGAGCTCTCGGGTCGAGAGGCACCCTCCCAAGCCCTCAGTGTGCTCCATCCACAGCTCTGTGATTGCACTGACAGGCTGATATCGGTAGTGGGGCAGCCAATCACCATCTCTCCACTCCCATCCACTCCCATCCAGGCATGCCCTCCCATAGCGCTTGGTGAGGGCCACCCAGACCTCTGAGCGTGGGTCTGCCACGAGTGACAAACTCTCTAAGCTCTCCTGAGCAGGGGAGCTCAAAGGTTGTGGAGCTGTTGGGCCACCAGCAGTTGCCAGTGGCTTGGGTGGGATTGGAGCTGTGGAAGCAGTGTACACCACTGGGTTGTGTGGTGGTGCGACAGGCACTGGTGGTGGAGAGACGGCTGTGAGCTGAGTCAGTCAAAGGCCACCTCCTTGTGTTGGCACTGCACACCATACCTCGAGATGCTCGCCTGCTCGAGGCTCTCTGGCCCTTGGGCCGCTGTGCAAGCTCAGTGAGCAGCACATTCTGTGTCACAATGTGCTGCTGCACCTCGAGACGAAGTGCCTCGTTTTCGGCTCACTGTGCCTGCTGTTCGATCGACAGGTTGGTAACAATCCCCTGCAGGCTCACGACGAGGTGCTGTGGCAAATTCTGAAAGGCAAGCTGGGAAGCCTCCTCTGCACTGGCCACCTGTTGGACTGACTGGTTGGCAAAGGTGCGAAACTGTGGAGTGTTGAGTGGGTGAAACTGGAAGACAGGGAGCTCGGGATGGCGGGAGTAGAGGATGGCACTGTCCTGAAGAAGGACTGTGCGGAACCAAGCGAGGACAGAAAGGAACTGCTTCAGGGCAATGTTGATTGCAAGCGGGGAGTCGCGAACACGTTCCTGCAATCCTGCCTGGGCTGACTCAACAAACGGAAAGACCTGGTTGAGCAGATCTCGGGGGGGAACTGAAGGCGCAGGTAAAATTAGCAATCACTCAGGTGCCCGCGACCGGTGACTCACCAAGGCAACCACGCGGGAGTGCATACTCTTCGGGAGAACATCCGTTGTACATCGCGGCCCCCAATAGTGCGTCCAGGGGAAATGCCCGGTCATAGACTGAGTTGAACGAGCCACTCTCGTTCCATCCGCCAAGGGCCTTGGTGCCACTCGTGCTGGCACCGTGTGCGCGCGCAGTCAGCGCGGCATAGTGGCGTCCTGCATGAGTCTTCTTTGTGATGTCGACATTGTTCTTCTTGTGCATCACTGTGATGCACTCGTGGTGGTCTGCGGACGCATCAATGGTCATCAGTCCAACACTGTCATGTCTGCCTCAAGTCACTCGGAGGCTCACTGTCGTACGACATTCCCTTCGTTGCAGACCCGGCATAGAACACATAGTGGGAGTACCATTCCCGACATCCATACTTGCCGAACTTCTTGTTGGTGAAGTCGGGAGTGAAGTTCGGCGGCGAGCAGTCAAGAACATGGAAGTGACCGAAAAACATGAGTGCAAGGGCCCCAACAGCGCACAGCTCCACCTGGCGGTGTCGGATGACACCATGTTCATCCACCCGTCCGTGTTGGTTGTGCTTCGCATTATCTGCAAGAGCAGCGAGAACCTGCAGCGGGAGAGTGCCATGCACGGCCAGCAATTGGTCAGCTGTACTCAGACAGCATCCAGCTTGAAGGATCTCCCTTACCTCGACTCGAGTCGTCTGGTCCAAGGGAACTGCAGTTTGAAACAAGTCCGACCACTGAAGCATGTGGCAGTTCTCGCCTCGGAGGGCCGTCGCTGCCGACATGAGCAGCATCGCACGGTCTCGCAGACCGACAAAGATGTGCTGCCGGCCCGTGAACTCGGTCAGTGCCCAGAGTGAGCACCAGATAAGCTCTTCGTTTGAGTAAGTGTCTGGCATGCACTCGGTCAGCAAGGCGCGGAGGCGGGTGAACGAGGCGAGCCGCGACACACCAGAGGTGGTCCCAGCTGCTTTAATGGCCTGGGATCTCTCGATCCTGCTCGGCTCGTTGTGCTTCGAAGCAGACTCGAACGCGCGGATGCACACGTCCTTTCTGAGACTCGACCTGGTCTCGTGGTCCTGGGGGTGCTCATGCTCGTGGTTGAGCCGGTAATTCTCCAGGGCATTGATGACCTGGGCGACATGGGACTTGCCGAGTGAGGAGCCTTCAACTGTCTCGGACTTGCTTCCGCGCCTGAGCTAAGAGAAGGAGGAACAAGAGGGTTTGGGTCAGTGAGTGTCAGCAGCACCAGTTGGCTGGACACACCTTCTCGCGAGTGGTCTCGTGGTGGAGGAAGGCAGCCACCTTGGCGGCGGTGACGGGAAACGCAGGCAGCACCACTCGTGACGGATCACCCGCAGCGATCCGGAGCTGCTCCTGCTCAAACCACGCCTGGTAGTTCTGCACCTGGCGCAGATAGGACTTCGCTGTGCCCTTACCCTCCATCTCCTTCTGTCCAATCTTCAGCTGGACGTCATGCATCTCCTGCTCAAGCAGCGTCAGGGAGCGCTGCATGCGGGGGGAGGTCACTGCAGGGAGGTTGGCGGCAGCACGCAGGCCAGTTATTTTGCTGGCGGGGGGTGGGTCTGACGACTGAGCAGGAAAGCTCGGGTCGTGGCACGTCCGCGCGCGCTTTGCAGCATGCAGTGGTAGGTCTGGGGGTGACAACGGCGATGGGGCACGACGGGTGGGTGCCATGGTTGGGGCGAGCTCGAGCGGGGTTGAAGGTGGGAGAATGAGCGTAGAAAAAGCGCCACCGACGGCGCGGCGCCTTCACGTCAGTCACATCGGTCACATTGCCGAGGAGCCCAAGCTAAGGGTAAGGAACGTAAGAAACGGAAACGAGTGAAAGAGTGAAAGAGCGAAGAGAAAGAAACGAGCGCAGCAGAACTCACCTTGTGCACGTGCAATGAGCGGCGCTGCACAGAGTGGACACATGGGAGGAGTCGGACAGAGTGGGGTTGGCAAGGTCGTGCATGCCCACTTTGTCCACTACCTCCATTCGGAGGCAGGGGAACAAGGAAAAGAACAGAGAAAGAGGAAGACAAATGATCAGCGAACGAAGAGATAAGATGGCAAGCGGCAGGACTCACCTCGTTGTAGCGGCGGCGGCAGACGGACTGGACAGGCGGGACAGAATGGGGGCTTGCAGGTCATGCATGCCTGATTCCTCCACTTCCTCCTCACGAGGAAGTGGAGAGAGCGAAGAGAATGAAAGGGAGTGATCAGCGAGCGAAGAGAGCGAAACGAGTGAACATACGCACCACTCGAGATCTCCCTTCCTTCCCTTCCTTGCGCTTGCTGACCTCGTGGAAAGAACGGAGACTGGAACGGAACAGAACGACTGGAACGATCGATCCAATCGATCCGTGCTGGTGCTGGAGGCGACCGAGCGCTGGTGCGACGGGGCTTGCAGATCGGGCGGTCAGGGCTTGGACTGGTGTTCGTCGGTCCTCTCGACGACTGCATATTGACACAGCACAGCCAGTGCAATAGTGGCAGGTCCGCCGCCCGACCGCCGTGGACGGATCGTGCACGATCGTGCGCTGGTGGGCGAGCGGATGGAACGAAAATGCTGAGTCAGCGTCCCTCGATGGCGCGCTCTGATTACACGAGCCAGTTTAGCTAAGCCCCCCTTTGCCGAGCTGCCGTGCTCCTTGCCGAGCTCCCACGCCAGGTCACAGGGCGTGTACTGGCGTGGGAGTGTTGTGTACCCTGTTAGCATTCCGAAGTTGTTCGGTTCCCAGCGCCACCGCTTTAAAAATTCCGAACAGTTATTGACACCGTCCACTCCAGCTAATCACAGAGACCTCGGGAACTCCACGAAATATATAAAATAAATTTAGGTGGCATATCATATGTATATAAAGCGTGCTCGACGCGCAAGTCCAACTCTCAGCTTTCTTTCCCCCCACTGTGTGCCGCGTTTCTTGTCCCTGTTGTGCACCACACCTACTCACCGTCCATACTGCCTTCCGGCATTTTCCTTATGTTGTATACTCGCCGCCGAGTCATGCAGGCGAAAACCCAGGTGTCAATTTGTTCTCTTCCCTATACAGTATCATGAACTTGTACGAACTACTATCCCTCCAATATTATGGCTAGCAGAAGCATCCTTCTGGACTGCAGAGGAGATGGACCTTTCAAATGATATTCACGACTGGAACAACTGTTTGAACGACAATGAACGCCACTTTGTCTCTCATGTGCTTGCCTTCTTTGTTGTCTCTGATGGCATTGTCAACGAGAACTTCGTCAAGCGTTTCTCAAACAAGGTGTTTACCACTGGAACAACTGTTTGAACGACAACAAACACCACTTTGTCTCCCATGTGCTTGCCTGCTGAATCTTCGTTGTCTCTGATGGCATTGTCAACGAGAACCTTGTCGAGCATTTCTCAAACGAGATTCAGGCCGCTGAGGCCCGTTGCTTCTACGGTTTCCATATTATGTATGATGGAGAACGTCCATTCCAAGATGTACTCTCTCTTGATTGTACATCAAGGATCCCGCGTGTGAATATCTTTTCGACGCCAACCCATCCGTGGCTTACATCACTGCCCCCACCACCCCCGGTACGCCATCCCCTTCATATTCACCTTCGACATCCCCAGCATCATTGGCGTCAATGACACCACCCATCCCACCCGGAATCGAAGACCACACCACCAAGATTGTTTCTGCCTCATCATCGCCAGGTTTCGCCAAGGCAGAGGCAATCCCAATCGTTCACTCAATGATGTTCACGCTCGCTTCGCCGGCCGTGTGGTAATCCATCCCTATTGTAGATCCCATTATTTGCCTAGAACTCTCGTCTCGAAGACGATGCTTATTGTATTCTCGCCACCCACACCATTATCACAGTCGTCTACCACTATTTAAGGACCTATCTTCAGACACTCCGAGTCAGTTACTTGAACCAACTTCTCGCACAGTACATTGTAAAACGATAAGATGAATGGGTCTTGTTCTTATTATGATTTTCGAGTGTGATAACTGATAAGGAATCTATGAGAAGGCAGGAGATATGGATAGTGAGGTATAAGCACAGCAGAAATATTGTTGCATCACGGAGAGCTAGGCGCAGCCACACTCGCACCTTCACTACACTCCTCACACCTAATGTGCCTTCGCAGTCGACTTGCCATGAAGCTGTTTCCACAGCTTGTACACTCTTCTAACAAGCCAACGGCATCTATCTTTCTAATTCCCATGCCATTTGCGAGTGCAAGGAGGAGGCTGCGCTCCCTTGGCGAGTCTTCATTGCTCGAAGGCACGTCTTCATCACCCGAATGTGTGTTGACGGCGAGATTAGCACTAGTCGATGCCACTGGAACAACGGCAGTGGAGGTGCAACGAGTGTGTGACACGCCTAGAAGAGCTGTTTTCGCACGTAAAAATGTAGCTAGATTATTTTCGTTACAGAGATGTATTATAAACTGACACTAGAAGACTCACCAGAGTGTCTGCGAGTATGGGAACGAGCGGGGTGGGTAATCATTGGTTGAAATGATGCGTCCAGGACGGATAGGCCAAATCCTGGATAGAACACCAATGGAGAGCCGAGGTAGCCCAGAAAAAATGGAACTACTCATGCGAGTCCGCCGGGTGACTGCACAATCATCCTGTAGAAGTCAGTGCGGAGTCTGACGACATCCAGGATATTACCGCGTCCTAAAATATATGAACGCAATGAGACACACATTATAGATGAAGGACTTACCAGTTGGAGGGAACTCATCATAGTCCAAGACGTACTGTGCGGTGTGACGAGTTTCACTGAGATTTACTGTGAAACAATAGTGTTAGGTGATATTTTTGAAAGGTATGTTCACGTACGTCGAAAGCCGCATCGACTACGGTGGTAGTGACAACGCACTTCTGCACCATGTGCCGCCGTCGCACTGCTGATGATGCGGACAAAGCGTGCCGGAATGGGATCATCAGATTTCAATCCGCAAAAACACTCCCAGAAGACGGCGCGGTTGCGTAGAAAGGTGTGAATGCCTGAAGGAATGATCCGCCTCCCAAAGCGTGTAGGACTACATATTAGTACGAAAGAGCAGCAAATAAAATTAAAGGAACAGGGACTTACTATGCAATCTGAATGATTTGTTTCACTTCGCGAGAGTACACAACTAACTCTGTGCTGCTATGCTGGTAACCTTTGGAGAAAGCAAAGAGCTCGTCTGTCATGGTGGCAGGCATAATGACGGAGTGGGTAAGATACAGTGAAAGCAAGGGTGTTTGTGGACTGACCTGGGTAGCAGCAAGCTTGTATTTATACCTAACCCAGAGCAGAGTCAATGACGGAATACAGATGCGAGAACCGACCTTGAGAAACGCACTGCACGAGCAGAGTGACCAATGAGAGCACTCCGGCTGTTATCGATGCAAGAACAGGTCAGCACATCACCTTTGAATGAAATTTTACTTTTTTTTTTTGAGCGGGACCGATCAAGCGCTAGCAGCTAGCATGCTCGATACTTGGTGCAGCACACTTGTGATTGGAGGGCTCAATCGTACCACATTTTTGAAGCGGAACGGATCGAGACCAACATACTCGAGCAGCGAGTCGAGACTCTGGCGGCACTCTTGTGATTGGAGCGCTTGTCGTGGGTTGTACCCTGGCTTCTTTTTTTTTTCAAGCGGAACGGATGAGGGCTGACATGTCAGGTGGTGGTTGGAGCATTCATGCCGTAGGCAATGAGCTCAACCACCAAAGAATGTGCCTACTAGTCCCTAATGATGTCGCAAAAGGCACTCGGTTAGCGCTAAGGACAGTGAAAAGAAAATCATACCACATTTTTTACATATTTGTGGCTCGTTGGGGAAGAAAATGATAGAAGGAACCCCAGTGAGTCGTGGTTTGCAGCAGACGCTGATAGTAGTATTGACGATATGCCAAATTAGGCGATGCGCTGGACGTGGCTGAACTTGAAGTGGTCTCGTTCGACTTGTACACTGTACAATATATAAACTCTAGGACTTTGTGATGCCGTCGACCAACCCCATCACCCTGCCATGCCTCTCTCTCAGTCTCAGCAGTCTGCAATTCAGTGCGCCAGTAATATCCTTCAAGATGCTCAAGTCCCTGTCAAGATGCTTACTTCTGCCAGTTGCAACTCTCAGCAATCCTCTCATGCATCCACGCCGCTCTCCCGTTCTGTGACCCCCAGCCCCCTTGTCCCTTGTCCTGCCGTTTCTTCCTCCCTATACATTCCGCCACTTGCTCGCAAATATACCCCCATGGAGATCGCACAGTCGCTCAACCGGATCAATCGCCGTGTCAGCACGCACCTCTGGATCGAGCATCTGCTCAATGCCATTGTCGAATATCCTCAAACTGGCGAGAATCCGGGCGAAGCTGTTGCCCATTTCTTTCCAATCGACCCTGCAAACTTTGTTCATCCAAAAACAGCATTCCAGTACTCGCTTGGTGATGCTCATGGAGGACGAAAAGCGGTCCAATGTTACCCACTGGGTAGGCATGTCAAGTGCGACGTTCTCAGTACATCGTGTATGTTTCTTTTCCTGTTTCTCTTCGTGTTTGCTGATCGCTTGTGAAATAGGTAAAGGCATCAAATTTTGTTCTACATTCGAGAAAAACCTTCTCGGCGACGGAATGCACTAGTACACTAATCGAAGCCATGTGCGCAAGGCTCTCTCCTTGCAATCTTTCTCAGCGGCTGATACCGCTATCAAAGAGGTCTTCACAAAGACCCTCGCCTTCTTCTGTGCACTCCAGGTGCATGGGTGTGCCTTCAACGACACACGGGAGTTCACTGCTGTTACCCAAGGTAGTGATTCGGATGCTGATACTGATGATGATACTGCCCGGGCCACCCATGGTCACTGCCATGCTGCGTCTCGTCCATGCCGAGGCCGGCTTATGATGCAGCGGGACCATTTTAATCGGCCGTTTATTCAGTGCGTAATCCGTTTTTATTTATTATGGAGATTTAGGTTGTTCAAGTTCTTTCGCAGGTGTGAACACCGCTTCCGGAACAACCGTGCTCACTTAATCCTACGGAACTTGCAGGAGTTCGACCTTGGTTACCTCAAGGCATTGTTTTCAAACAATACAGCTGTGATTGCAGTGTATGAAGGCCAAGCAAAGACACGAGGATATGGCCCTCTTATGCCATGCATGTTCACCGCATCTCCATCCGAGCACAAACAATCTTGTCGTAAGTACCTTACTATATTTCCCTTACTATTTATCTGTGCTAATCTTCGTAGCTCATTGGCATCGTTTTTCTGATGGTATGCTCACTCAAGGGAAACTACTTAGATGGGAACACAAGTGTCCGTCTACATTTGATATTTACATCCCACAAGATCTTGCTGCATGCCCCAAAGTAGTCGTTATATGCCGCAGTCCACATTGGCATCCTCCGCCAGCTCCCGTTAAGACCCCCAAGCCACTTCTTGAAGTATTCGAAGTATTACTTGGCGATCTTCACTGGCGCCTTGCTGATGCAACACCCCGTCGTATTGTCCTCGACTCTGGATTTATGCATGGCTTGCAACAAGTCCTCAGTTGGTCATCGGAACAAACACCAACACTATCTGACCTCCATCCATCACTCGCAAATCTTGATCATGTCCGCCGCAAGATTGATGACCTCCGCAGGAAAAAATATCCCTGTGGAACAAGCTTTGATGGTGAGAGACTCAACATTTTGATATACCAGCGATAATATATATTATTTAGGTGCACTGCTACTTCAGCGTGAACAGGAGTCCACGGCGGAGCCATATGTTTGCTGTGTGGAAATACACCCTCTCACAGGCAAGAAAGAATTTCGCCTTGTGATCTGCATGTCTCCGTCAATGGCCTTTTGACTTCTAACAACATTCCGCATTTCTATTGACACATCATTCAAATGGCTTCACGGATGGGAAGAATTTGAGATTGAAGCATGGGATAATGACCATATGCGATGTAAGATACATTACACTATTTTAATGCTGAGTCAGAGCTGACTACATTGTCGTCTCAAAGCTCATGTTGTTGCTTGTGCGTTTACAACATCCCAGTGTGCTGATGCACACTTTATACTTTTTCGGCGTATTTTTGAGATTGCTATGGCTGACACTGGAATTTCTGTTGCCTTCAAGCACATTGATGGCCATGGCTACGAGTCTGTGATTGCTGATACCCATAGAGGACAAGCTCTTGGTGAGTCTATATTAACTTGTTGAGATATCTACTCACTCATCAATAGGCCTTGGAAAATATTGTACATATCTTTGTCGGGATATTGATAAGCATGACCAGCATGAACCACAACAACGACTGTCTAATCTGGGTCCTTATGACCATCTAAAGCGGTTCTTTCGGATCTGCAAGACACACTTCCAACGGAATGCCTTCGCAATCAAGCATTATGTTGGTGACAAAGTCTGGGATGCGATGATGAGTCTGTACACTTCTGACCCCCATCCCGACATCCAGAAAACATTCGAGATCATCCGAGCAGGTGGTAATAAAGCAAAAGGTAGATTGTCATTACTCAACATCAACATCATCACTCTGACATAAATCCTAGCATGGCTAAAGGACAAATTAGATGCAGATCAGTTTGCACTTGCAGCAATATACCGCCCAGCTAGTTTTATCCCAGAGGATATCTGGAAAGCGTCACCCTCAACAACGAATGGGAATGAGCAATCTCATCGAAATATCAATCGTGATGGTATTAACCTTACCTTACTTGGGGGAATCATGCGAGGGAAAGAGTATGATGATCGAGCAGCAGCAAGCATAGAGGTTCATGCTGCATACAGTATCAACAGACATGACCAGTGCTCCACACATGCGCGCCGTGCGTCGCGCTCGATTGCCCAGCATGGTAAGATGCCTTATGATCTATCACAAGGCAAAGCTGACCTATCAAACACTTAGCATTGTCACAACAGCGAAGGGTGTCCAAACAATATGATTCGACATTGAAAAAGCCTCTGAAAAGATTCCCAACCATTCATGAGGACATCCACGAACTCGCTGAGCCACTCACCTTCAAGTTCGAACCACTAATGGATCCTATCTCATTTACGACGAGTACTAGCACAACTATTAGATCAACACTTTATGACAAGGACTATACTCACTCATCATATAGTACACTCACTACCGCACTAATTCCGGGAACATCAGTAGTCGATCCATACATCGCACCACCAAAGTACGACATTCGAACACCACCCACTTATCATAGTACTCGGATCTCATCATATAGCTCACTTGACAGTGCACTTGGCGCGAAGTAAACCTATTATACAGGCTACATTAGTATTTTACATAGTACCTAATTATTTGTTGGCAAATGGTATACCTGCCATGCAACGACGCCAGAGACAGCCATGGTGAAGGACGAGCGACATGCTCGACACCAAAGGACTTGCATGACAACAAGAAAAGTCGGACATGATTAACAGCCAAGTGAACGATGGACAACAGTCCTGTCGCCGAAAGATAGGTCATAGTAGGTAATGGACCTTGACGACGACAAAAAAACAGGCTCATCCGAGGCAAGGAAAGGACGCGCAGGCCCGAGATACATCCGGAAGTGCCAACGATGGCAAAAAGGAGGGAGAAAATGGGGTGATAGTTGGCGGCTGGGCGAAGGGTTTATAAGTAACATGAGATCACGTATAGCTTACGGGATTAGAAGCGGTCCCTGGGGTCTTTCCGTGTGACGGTTTGTCAAGGTGTTCGGACTTTTTAAAGTGGTGGCGCTGGGAACCGAACAACTTCGGAATGCTAACAGGGTGCTACAAACTCCTGGCGTGGTGACCTCGCTTGGCGTTACGCGGGGTCAACAGGGGGGTCAACGTGGGTCGCGTTGACTCCGGGTATACCCCATATATGGCAAGTCACGGCTGGTCTCGCTGCTGCGCTGTCTAAGTGCGCGCGCTGGCCTTGATCGAATCCTGGTGGCACCGTCCTCGCGTATCGTGCCCTGGTAACTCTTCCCCATTGTCTATGGTCCATGTACATCGTGTACAGCGTATCCGATTCGCTCGATTTGGCCTCGGCGCGTTTTGGTGACCTGGTGAGTCCCCTGGTGTGACTGACACTTCCAGGTTTCGATTTGAGTCGTCCTCGGCGACGCGGTGGGTTAGCGTGGTCAATAGGTCGTCTGGGATGATGGTGTGGTGGTTTTGACGCTTCAGGTATGCCCGTCGTTGTGCGCTCGCGTTTTCCGTGCTGACTCGACTTGTACTCAGCTAGCGCGTCCGTTTCGACTCGTTTTGAGTCGCGGCATGCTGCGCTCGTTGCGGCGCCCTTTCCGTCACCTCTCCCATCCACGTGGACGCCATCCGCATCCGCTTGGCGCTTGCAATCGCGCTCGACGTCTCTGCTCGCCTCCTGGACCTCTATGTGGCCTCCTGGACCTTTTCCTCGACATAGCGCGCTCGTTTCGCCGACGCGCTCGCTCCCGTTGCTCCAGAGGTCTATCCCATCCATTCCGCCGCCTTCGACAACGTTTCCGCGATCTGGAATACCCTCGACGAGTTTCGACTCCCCCCTGCTTGCCCAAATGAGCTCCTGGGGCTCTATCTCGACATGACGCGTTCGCATCGACGTCGCGCCTGTTCCCGTCGCCTTCAGGGCCTTCAGGATTGCTGTGGTAACCGTCTTGCACGGCCGCTTTGCGTCCCGGCTCGGTTATCTCGACTTGTGTCCCCTTAGGTGAGTCCTCCTGCTCCCTTGTCTCTAAGCACTCGCGCTCGAGTTCTGCAGTGGTCGCCTTCCAGTCCCGCTCAAAACGGATCTACTGTTCAGTCTCATTCCCACCATCCCTGTACTCACAGCTTGTTGATTTGTTGTCGGGTGCTGGCTCGTGTCGTCTTGCTTTATTCCTATGCCATCACACTGTTGTCGTTGCTGGGAATGTGCACTCAGATCCATGGGATGTCATGGTGTCTGATTCTTGTTACTAGCTAGTTGTGTAATTCCGAATTCTTAGCTACAACTTGTCGTATGAAGCTCCGCACGTGCAAAGGCCCAAGAGTGCTAGTGAGCGAGGGCCCGAAGATTTGGGCACTTGAGCCCGAGGCCCAAAGATTTGAACATGTGGTCCGATGTATTGAACACTTGAGCGTGAGGCCCGAAGATGTGAGCACGTGGTCCGATGTATTGAGCATCAGGACCGATCGACCGACGACAATTGAGAGTGTTCGGTGTCCACTCAGCACTTTGACCAAATTAGTACGCATATCGATGCGCGGTTGTCCGGCGACCGACTCGCCACCGCTACTACTGGCAACAAAAAGGACACCAAGTCAATCCGCATCTACGACAACGACAATGGACAGCAGCTGTTGAACATTCCCTGCTGGTTCTGGCACGGGATATCGTCACCGATTGCATGGTCGGCTGACGGTCGTCAACTCTTTGCTGCCACGTTAGGTGAAGCAAAGTGTTTCGATACGTCCTCGGGAACCTTACTCAATAAATGGAATGTTCCTAGTGCTAAACGAGTCTATTCCGTCATCATAGCGCATAACCAAAAGTTTATGGTTACCTGCGCATCCAATTCACTATCTTTTTGGGACACCTCCACGCAACAACAAATTGGGACGGTTATCGAGCAAACAAGCGCCATTTGGTCAATTGCGCTCTCCACAGACGACGACTATATCGTGTCTGGAGAAGAAAATAGGAAAACCACCCTCCGGAGTCTTCATGACATCCTGCCCAGCTCGTACTTGACAGTAGACGTAAATGTAAACAATCTCGTGCGTTCGGGCCACCTGCTAGAAGAGATCGTAGCACGATCAGGTGAAGTGACGGTACTGGCGTGGAATGGCAGGTCATCATCATACAATAATTGCCTCCCCGTTTCCCTCGAGGTGTACAGCCAGCCGCCTGGTTGTTTATCGCCTATCACCGACACCGACATGGACGAGCGCGTTGCCGGGTTAAGAACTACGCTGTCGCAGACGGACGTTGTACTTATCCACGACCGAGTCACTCGTTTGCCCCCTCCTCGGTTTGGCAACCGCCGACTTCATCTATCTTCACAGTTCGAAGGCTTGGTATGTAAGGATCGCGCCGTGCGCAGCCGCCGCCGATCGAAGTTTCTTACGCTCGGTCATCGCCCATCTCCCATTCCCCTCTCATCCGTCACACTCTAGAACCTTTCCCTCGTTTCAGTCACGACAAAGCGTCATAGATGACGCACGTTTCTTTCTTCTCTTTATATTCTTTGTTCTACTACTACAATATATGACATCATTAATACTTACATTGAGCCACTTAGACACGACTCTGTATATAAGGTCGTCCGTCGAGCGGAAGAATCTAAGCAATAGTTTCCCCCCCATTTTCTATCCGTCCGAAACACGAGAACGATAAGAACGAACGACGACGACGACTATCTTTCCCCGCTTACCTCATCATCAACTCTTACCTATCGCGGCTTGACGCCGTCCCCTTGAACTCGCATACACGTTCCTGCCTCCCACGCAGTGAACTACCTACAGGTATCCAAAATTTTACGAGTGGTCTAGAGAATCACTACCGTGCCAAGGTATCAGGGATTGGGGATGTGGAATTCCGGACGTCGGACAGGCTCCCGGTGGCGGAGCCACGCAAGCTGATCTTCGTGCATCCATGGATTCATGAGCTGCATGATCCACATGATGGTTTCACGTGGGGAATGACGGCGGATGAGTCTGACCCTGGAACCGAGTCCGGTTCCCCACCCGCTTCACCATTGCATGCTGTACCCACTGCCGTGATGGACGAGTATACCCGAGCGTTGCGGCTGGTTGTTTGTCTGCAGCAGCCATTCCATACGCTGCTGCTCGAGCAACAACCCAATGGAGAGTTCAAGCGAGTTGCTACTGAGCACGCGATCGTCATTCCCGGGATCAAACGCCCGCACGCCTTCTCCAAGGATATTCAGATTGGCGTCGTGGAGGTATTGTGATCCAAGCATCAATTCTATTGTCCCGTGCTCATCTAGTTATCGTCGTTTTGTTTTGTTTGTTTTATCTCTTCGCCATTTCTTTCCCCGTTCTTTCCCTGATTACTTCGACGATAGTCGCGTGTTAGTCTCGAGCCATCCGATTTGGGAGTTCCCCGGAACCTTCTGCTCACCAAAACAAGCGGTCGGTCACGAAAGTGTCCGAAATTAGACACCCCGCTTTCTAGGACGTTTGGTTCGAGACTAGTCGCGTGTGAAAACCAAGGCAGTGAGAACTGATGTTATCATTGATCGATAAGAAAAAGGGCATACATAATACACGTTCCACTCGACCCTGCACTCCCAACCCAAGTTTTCTGTCTGTCCATTCCTATGGCAGGCATGCAGTCAACGGCAAAAGGTACGTAGGCAAGTACCTGTAGTGACCTCTTATCAACAATTTTAGGTGGATCAAAAATCATTGAAATCAATAATCAACATGCTATAAAGTCGGTCTTGTTCGCAGAGGATGGCAAGCAGGTATTGAGCGGCGGTGTCGAAGGGATACTTCGTCGATGGCGGGCGGAAGACGGGCAAGAGGTTGGCGAACCAATTCGAATCAAAGGGAGAGAAATATTGGCTACCGCGCTGTCTCCGGATGGCAAATGGCTCGTGTGTGGACTCCGGGGTTCGAATGCAAATGTGTTAGTATGGGATGCGCGGACCCAAGAAAAGGTCCTCGACGTCCAAGGTCACACCCACTCGGTATTCTCTGTGGACATCTCCCTCGATTCCACGAAATTCGCGACGGGTGGGTTTGACAATCTCGCGTTCATATGGAGTATGACCACGGGGGAGAGACTTGTGGGTCCACTTCAGCATGATGAACTTGTTATTACAGTGCGGCTCTCTCCTGACGGCAGCCGACTTGCCACCGCTACTGGCCAGCCTGAGGGAAAGGATACAGTTTTAACGTCAATCCGCATCTACGATAGCGACAATGGACAACGGCTGTTGGATACTACCTGCTGGTTCTATGACAGCATATCGTCACCGCTTGCATGGTCGGCCGACGGCCGTCAACTCTATGCTGCCCCCCCAGGCGAAGCCAAGTGCTTCGATGCTGCCTCTGGAAATCAGCTCAGCAAGTGGTCCATTCCTAACGCATACCCCACGTCCATTGTCCTTTCGAGCAACCAAAAGTTTGCCGTCGTCACCGCATTCCAGTCAATAACTTTTTGGGACACTTTTTCCCATACGCAGATCGGTGCCACAGTCGAGCATACAAGCACCATTAAGTCTATTGCACTCTCCCCCAGCGACGACTGCGTAGTAACCGCAGAGGAAGGTGGGAAAGTCACCCTCCAAAGCCTTCGTGACATCCTTCCGAGCTCGTATCTGACGACAAACGTAAGTGACTCCATTCATTGAAAGTCGACGGTCTAATGATTCAGGGCCTACTCCATTTCCTTCTCGCATCGTGAGTGATTAAATATCAGTCAGTCACTCGTTCTAACCATTTCCTTGTAGCGGTACAGTTGCCCTTCATGAATATCGGTGATGCAGCATTTAGATCATGGCAGCAGGGCGACTTGACCTGTGCCGAAGAACTCCTGACAGCGGACATTATACGATCCTCAAATTCTTTACATCACGGATGCGCACTCGCTTACCGGGCTCTCGTGCGCTCTCGGTCGAAACATTGGGAGATCGCCATTGACGATGCTAAAAAGGTAAGATTTCGCTTGTTTATCATCACATGTTGTGCTTATTATCCATAGTCTATTGAGATTCAGCCATCGGCCATTGGTTATGTTGCTGATGCTATCGCCCGTATCGGAAATGGCGAGCCTGATGAGTCAGTGATGCGCATTTTTGATCTCGTGTTCAGTCACGGTCTTCCAAACGAGAATAAATTTCTCTTGCTAATCAAGGTAAGGGCCCGTATCCCTTCCTGCTACTAGCACTTATCTTTGGTTTCACCACTCAGGCAACTGTTCTATTCGAATGTGGAAGACACGAAGACGCTATTCTGCGCGTAGGCGACTTGATCAATATAGTGGACGATCACTCGCCATACACCACTGTCCGGGTACGTACACAATGGAAGGTGGTTATCCGAGCAACGTTGACAAGACATTTTACAGGCTCAAATGTTATTCCTCCTCGGAAGCATGTCTATGAGAGGAGGAGACAATAACCGTGCAATAGAATTGTTCAGGCGTGCGCAAGAAGCCATCCCATTCCAACAAAGCTCTTACCTAGTGGTCATCTCCCTTGTAAGTCAACGATTTCAGGTTCCTCTGTGATCGCACCGACTCTTTTTGAAAGATATTCGGATGGGACTTTGAGAGACTTGCGCCGGCAATCCAGTTACAGTTATGGAAAGCCATGCATGCACTTGGCCATACGGAAGTGTCGCAGCCACTTTCCGCCATGGTCGAGACCCTCGGCGAAGATGTTTCAACGGATGAAGTAACCACTACTTGGCCCCCTGGTGCGTCTCCTCACTGTCCATTCGAGATGATGTATGCTGAGTTCCCGAGGCCAGATCTTGTGCAGAAATCCCTCACGACATTCGAAACTAATGGTGATGCTGCTGCAGAATCCAACGATCCAAAGGGAGCGATCATACAATACTCTACTGCTTTGTACTTGAACCCTTCAAACCCTGTGTGTCTTTTTGTCAAGCGGAGCAAAGCACGGGCAACGCTGTGCTTGTGGAATGATGCATTGAAGGATGCAAATGACGTACGACTTCGCTTTCCTAGGTGTTTGATGTTCTTGAATTCACTCGACGCAGGCAATCAAGGCAGACTCTTCGAGTCCGTGGGGGTACGAGAGCAGACATGCTGCTCTACATGGTTTGCAGCGGTACGACGAAGCCATCAATGCATTCTCTCGCATGATTTCCCTCATCGAGTCGTCACTCAATCAAGACATTCGTCGTGAGTGTCAGTTTAACAACTGGAAAACAACATCATGACTTAAATTGAGCAGGGCTTGGCAAGAAATATGTGTCACCATCCCGGTCAGAGATGATGATGAACACTATCATCCGCGGTGTCCTCAAGGTGTCCCCACTGGTACTCATTGACGTGAAGAGTGGTCATCTGTGTGATGTATCCGAACGCACACATATATTCAAGTCAGAACCACAGTTCAAAGAGATGGTCTCCGCTATGACGGAGGAGTTAGATAACACACGTATCCAGCAGGTGGCAGAGGAATATTTTCGATATGTGACACTCTCGCATGTATGGCAAGGGAAGGAACCTTCCTTTCAAGATGTCAACCAGGCTGGCTCGGTGTGGGAGCTGGACTCGTCGCCGCTCAACGAGAAGTTGCGTAAATTCTGCGAGGTGGTCCGCTCGGACGGATATCGGTGGGCTTGGAGCGATACCTGTTGCATTGATAAGACGATCAGCTCGGTGTTGCACCAATCGCTCACGATGATGTACAAATGGTATCAAGCATCCGCGGCCACATTTATTCTCTTGGAGGACGTACCATCTCCCTCGACCCTCGGCGATCTCACGGGCAGTATCTGGATGTTGCGGGCCTGGACTACTCAAGAGCTTCTTGCGGCAATGGTGATCCGATTCTATGATTACGATTGGAAGCCCTACCTTGGTGACATGCGGACCAACCACAAGGAATCGCCTGAAATCATGCAAGAACTCGCGGATGCCATTGGCATTTCTCGCGAAACTATCGTTGCCTTCCGCCCCGACGATCTCAGCGTCCGAGAGAAGCTGCGCCTGGCCTCGAAACGGAATGCGACAGTGGAAGAGGACATTGCGTACTCGTTGATTGGCATCTTCAAGAGTGATATCATCCCACGCTATGGAGAAGGAGATGCCGCACTGGGCCACCTGTTGGAAGAGATCGTGTCCCGTTCGGGGGACCTGACGGTGCTTGCATGGACTGGCAAGTCATCATCATACAACAGTTCCCTTCCAGCCTCCCTCGAGGTGTATAGTCAACCGCCGGGTTCCTTACTTCCCATCACCGACTCTGAAATGAACGAGCGCGTTACCACGTTAAGCAACTCGCTATCGCATGCAGATGCAATAGCCATCCACCACCGGGTGACCTCTTTACCCCCTGCTCGCTTTGCCACCCGCCGACTACACCTGCCTTGTATCATCTTCACAGTCCGACAGCTTGGTATGCAAGGTTTTGCGATTGGTCAAGAGATCCACTACCGTGCTAGGGTATTAGGGATTGGCGACGTGGAAATTCGGACAGCGGACAGGCTCCCGTTGGCGGAGCCTCGTAGGCTTATTTTTATTCATCCGTGGATCCGTGAGTTGCGCGAACCACTCCATGGTTTCACTTGGGGACATACAGCGGAAGATGATATCGAGTCTGATGCTAAGTCCGAGTTCTGTTCCCCACCCAGTTCCCCATCATTTGCTTTACCCACTGCCGCGATGGATGAGTATACGCGAGCGTTGCGGTTGGTCGTTCGTCTGCAGCAGCCATTCCATGCGCTGCTGCTCGAGCAACAACACAATGGAGAGTTCAAGCGAGTTGCCACCGAGCACGAGATCATCATTCCCGGGATCAAACGCCCGCACACTTTCTCCAAGGATGTTCAGACTGGCGTCGTGGAGGTACTGTGACGTGGGTATCTATCATCTCGTACTTCCCTAGCTATCGCCATGTTTACTTTGCTGTCCTGTTATGTATGTCCTCCTTGCGTTGCTACTAGTCGTCATCATACCTTTAGGCTGCGAACTGTGTTTGTTGCAATGTATATGAATGAGATTGTACAATATTCGAGCTGTGTGTATTAGACTGGATTATGCGAGAATCTATACGACGATCTCGATGGTCATTTTGCCATCCAAGTGACATGCGTTGCCAGTATCCGATCTGAGAAATCACCAGCGCCATTGGGTGGCTACATCAAAAAGGACGGAAGATGGTTATGCATATCTGTCACACAGCAGCTTCGCAGCCGTGATGTAGTCTGACGGACTAACCGTCTGTGAAGCGAGGCCGCATGTCACCAGACTAGTAAAGATGCACGTAACGCATGTTCATGATATGTGTAGAATGCCGTCGGGATGTTTGAATACCACACTATTGAAGCAGGTGCTTCATGCCAACCATTGAGAGCATTATCACGGCAATGCTTGAAAGATGCCTCACCGAAACATGATCGAGGTTGGTTTTCTCGTCGAATCGACTACTTTGGGGCGATGATCAGCCATCTCGAGTCTCACAGAAGAAACCAAATGAACGGGACATAGAGCACCCCGTCGCGTGCTTGTATGACCTATTATTGAGAGTTCAAACTGAGCGGAGACACAGTTGAAAATGGTATGACACCCATACAAGCTCATGGTTCTGGAGTACTTCCTTTCGATGGGCTCCACATGCATCCTAAAAAATTGATCTCGTCACGTCAGTCACGCAACACGACACCACGCATCCTAGAGCCTGCAATCCACTCATGCAGGCTTCTTGCGACCCTCTGGTGATTGCAGAGACTCGCCCTTTTCGGGTGGGTTTTCGTTTTGTAGGTAAGATTTGATAGCTTTTATCGTTTGTGAAAGAGGGTGAGGCGAGGTCCCTGACGACGTACACTGGCGAGAGATTGAGTTATGTGCGAGAAGATAAAGCGGGAAGGAAACGGACCATGTGGAAGGGGGTAGATCTTGGTGTCTTTGCTCGCAGCGGCATGGGGAGGCGAGCGCGTTTGGGGCATCGGTGGCATGGCGCAAGAGCCGCAGGTCTCTGCATCAGCGACGAAAAGCGAGTGTGGGGTTGACCCTGTCCTGAAGAGCGGGCATCAAGGACCTATCTGTACATTAACGACAACATGTCAAAGCTGAGGACGACAAGGCGAAGGGAGACGTGCCAGTGCGTGCCAGGACGGAATCTGTCGTAGCCAATCACAAATCATATTCCATTTAAAGCGTCTTCTTGTAGCACTGCTAGAAATTCAATCAGATCTCCTTCTGGTCCTACCTCGCCCTCACACCACCATGATCGGGCTGTCGTTATTCGATGTTTGATTTCGATCAATGTGGTCGTGGGGATGCTGTTTATTGCTTCATGAGAGTTTAAACTTGCAAGATTCGGTACACAATACTCTACCTGAGTTCGCTACGCACAGGGCCTCATGACACTCCTCTACATCGCACAAGCACGACTCAGAACACGGAAACGAGTGCCGGCCTTTTTACATATCTCCATGGCAATTCACACATCTACATCCATGCATAGTTGGTCGTGCGAATGAGTGGAACAGTGGTAACAACGTGAGTACTTGAAGCGTGGACGGACTCTTCGAAACCAAATATACTCAAGTTCCAAGTAGTTGGCTTTCCGATCTTGAATCCGAGCACTCAGAACTACAGAAATGATGAGCCAAGCTGAACCGGGCCGTACGGCTTTCGAAGAGTGAATAACGCACCGAATTGGGGTGACGCGTGTCAGGCTAGCGGAAACTCTCCACTCGACGAATCAACGACGATATATATCCGTCATGCTACTGTGCCATAAGGCGGGAGATTCGTTCATCTGCGTGACCATGATCTGTTGCACGCCACTTTACCCACGACAGTCAGTGTGCCTGCAAAGTATTCGCCCTAGCTCCCTCACCGACCCAAAACCCCATTGCGACTCTGTTGTATTCGTTGACTGAGCCTTTGCTGTGCATTTTCTGCGCAGCGACAGCGACAGCGAGTGAGGCATCTCGGGGGGATGTCGATCACCAACACGAGGCACGAGCGCGCAAGGCTATGTGAACTGATCAGTATTACGATCGATAAGACGGAAGGAGCGGATATCATACATGATGTGGTGGATTCGTTCGCCTTGCCCCTGCACTCCCACTGACCACGATTCCCCTCTGTCTCTTACACGGTGGCCAGGTATGTCGTCCACGGAAAAAAGAGCGTGTTGGTCGTCGGCAAATGCCTGTAATGACCTCTCATCAACTTTCAGGTAGAGCAAGAATGGTTGGAATCAAGACTCAACGAGTACTCAACTCGGTCTTGTTCGCAGAGGATGGCAAGCACGTATGGAGCGGCGGTAAAGAGGGGGTGGTTACGTCCTTTGTGCAAACAATGTTCTCTTAGCCAAGAGCTCGACATACTTTGTGGATCGTAGGTGATCTCTTCGCACAGTACGGATGTTGGACTCATCGGCGGGATCTAGTACTGAGCTCGGATGTAAATCCATCCGATCCTTCGTTGGTCGACCTTGCGGATGACCATGACATTCCAAGCAATGCTCCCATCGACGAGTATGGCTACGGAAGCGACAGTGATCTCGATGATTGTAACGATCCCATTCCTGCCACACGCTCTGAGGTGCCAAAGGACCATAAGGATGACGACGAGTACGTCCTTTGTTATCTACTTTGAATGCCAGCTGATTTCCCCGCATAGATTATCCGACGATGAATCGATTAGCTCCGATATGTTCGTCATGAGTCCGGAGCAGCCGAGAGAGGATGGTCCTTTTGCTACGAACCAGGACGGTAATGGATCAATAGCGAGCAGCGAAACAGCTGTTCAGAACGGTGCCGATAACAGAACATGGAAGAATCAGGCTGCTATGCGTCTGCGGTCCTTGAGAAGTCGTCAGGTCCTTGTCAAGGATACCGCGTTTCAAACGTGCGCTTGCATTAATCTTCTTTCTGTCTGATTGGATAACGTTGGACGTTCAGATGGTATACCCTCTTGAATTATCTCTACACTGGCCAGTTCAACTTCTTGCCGCTCAGTTCAGCGACGCCTGGTGGGCAGCCTCTCGAATCTTTGACGAACTCCCTCGACGAGCCGAGGTGTTCTGCGAAATCCATGTATCGTCTCGCCTGCAAGGTTCGTGTACCCGGTTACAGTCGTGAGATAACTAATCTGGCGCTCTAGGTCGGGTTGGAAGACCTCCGTGACGAAGCTTTTTCTTACATTCGGAGCAACCTTACCGAACACAACATTCTAACAGAGCTGTCATGCAGCCTTGTATCGACGTGTGTTCACGTTGACTTTCGATTCATGATCTAGTTTGCTCACCATACCGTAGACACCCTGAACTACTCGAGATGGAACTCGACGTGCTGTACTCCCACATTTCATCCTCGCCTGTCGTAGCAGGATTCCCTGCCCTCGCACGACGCATCGCTAACAAGGACCTTGTTCACGGTGCTGATATCGTCATCGGAATTCATACGCGACTCTTGAAGGAATCTCGTCCTTTACCGTGGAGACCAGCGCGGTCGGTGCGGTTTTTGGTGCCACCAGCCCCGGCCGTGGTAGACGACAGAACTCGTGATGCACTCGAACTGGATGGTGAAGATGGAAATGGAGCAACTGATGTGCCCCGGCGAGATACCTCCCCGGACTCCTCGTTCGAGTTCGATCGTTGGGTCCCGGGAAGTAGCTCCATTGCCAGTGTACCCACTGCGAATGTGGTAATGCCAGCTCCCATTCCGAACAAAGGGGCGAAGGGGAAAGGGAGGAAGAAGGCAACAGTGACAACTTCTTCACTAGGAGCAGCGTCAGCGACACCAGAGGAAGCAGCACCACAGGAAGATAGTGGTAACTTTTCGTTCGGGGAGCCGGTAAGATTTCATGGATCATCAAGTTCGGCGAGGTTGCACATCTCTGATTTGGACTTGATTCAGGCGAAACCAGAGACTCTGAAGGGCTGGTACTAAACGATAGTTCCATTCTCAAACCTGGTTCATGATTGGATGAAGTACGACAAACAACGCTGAAACGGAAGCAACAGAAAGGAATGAGGTTCTTCTGGTAGCATCGTGGCGGACTGGTATACTTTGTTTCGTTATGCCATGAGTTCGTTCTCGCGTTCAGGATCAACTATGAGACACGCGTCACATACCCAGACGGCGCCGCAAACACAGTACCCTCCCTTGTACTCAGCGAAGCACCCGGGGAAAAGTGTACCGCCAGGGGCAAGGTCGGAGATGGCTGTCCTGGATGGACAGATATCGGGTGAAGCACGTAGGCCATTCAGTTGCATGGAAAGAACGGATGCAGATCCCATATGGGCTGAGCATGGGTTATTGCGATACTGTTGTATTCGTTGACTAAACCTTTTGCCGTGTAAAAACAGACAGCCTTGAGCGCGCAAGGCTGTGTGAACTGATGATTGATAAGACGGATTCATTCGCCTTGCCCCTGCACTCCCAACCACGATTCCGCTCTGTCTGCATGGTGGCCGGGTATGTTGTCCATAGAAAAAAGTGTGTTAGTTGTCAGCAAATGCCTGTAATGACCTCTCATCAACTTTCAGGTGGATCAAGGATGATTGAAATCGACACTCAACATCCGATATACTCGGTCTTGTTCGCAGAGGATGGCAAGCAGGCATAGAGCGGCGGTATCGAGGGGATGCTTCGGCGATGGCGAGTGGAAGACGGACAAGAGGTCGGCGAACCAATTCGAATCGAAGGGGCAGAAATATTCGCTGCCGCGCTGTCTCCGGATGGAAAATGGCTCGTGTGTGGACTCATGCGTTTAAATTCGAATGTGTTGGTATGGGACGCGCAGACCCGGAAAAAAGTCCTCGACGTCCACGGACACACCAACACAGTATTCTCAGTGGACGTCTCTCCTGACTCCACGAAAATCGCGACGGGTGGGTCTGAAACACCTGCTAGGGTGTTCATCTTCAGCATAACTACGGGAGAGAGACTCGTAGGACCGCTCGAACACGACGCTTGGGTCGTGGCTGTGCGGTTCTCTCCCAACGACGACCGACTCGCCACCGCTACTGGTCACGAAACGGATACGACGTCCATCCGCATCTACGACAGTAACAATGGACAACAGCTGTTGAACATCCCCTGCTGGTTCTGGCACACCATATCGTCACCGATTGCATGGTCAGCTGACGGTCATCAACTCTTTGCTGCCACATCAAGCGAAGTAAAGTGTTTTGATACGTCCTCGGGAACCTTGCTCAATAAATGCACTGTTCCTGATGCTAAATGGGCCCATTCCATTGTCGTTTCATGCAACCAAAAGTTTGCTGTCACCGTCACATTCCAGTCACTATTTTTTTGGGACACCTCTTCGCAACAACAGATCGGGTCGGTTATCGAGCTAGCCAGCAGAGTTTGGTTTACTTCGCTGTCCCCCAATGACGACTACATCGTGTTTGGAGAAGGCACTGGGAAAATTACCATCCAGAGCCTTCGTGACATGCTTCCTAGCTCGTACTTGACAGTAGATGTAAATGTAAGCAATCTCATGCATTCAATGTCGACTGTCTAACAGTCCCTGGCCCCACTCCTCCTTTCGCCTCGCCTCGTGAGTGTTCAAGGTTTTCTTGCTCGTTTGTTCCAACAACGTCATTCTCCCATGCAGTGTCACAGCTGCCCTTTATGGCCATCAGTAATCCGGCATTCGAGTCGTGGGCACAGGGCGATTTGACTCGCGTCGAACAACTCCTGAATGAAGACATCATATGTCCCACAAATCCTTCTTTCCACGCACGTGCACTCGCTTACCGCGCCATTTTGCGGACCCGTTCGAAACACTGGGACACGGCCCTCGACGATGCCAACAAGGTTCCATTCACAGGCACCTGTCGTATCTATTGTACTGACCATCAGAACTAGTCTATCAAGGTCAAGCGATCCGTCATTGGTTATATTGCACGTGCGCTCGCCCTCGTCGGCACAGGGGAGCACGAGTCCGCGCTGGATGTATTTGACTTCGTGTTCGGCGAGGGGCTTCCAAGTGATATTATTCCTCTATTGTTAATCAAGGTATGCTTCCGCCTCTTAGTCGCTATTAGTGCCGATCTTTCGTGTCACTCAGGCGATTGTCTTCTTCGAGTGCGGAAAATACGACAAGGCTATTTCCCGTGTAGATCATTTAATCGATATAGCCGATCACGACCAGTCACCGTATATTGCTGTCAAGGTATGTGTACGGGAAGCATCGGAATCTAAGAAATATTCACAAGACATTGTACAGGCTCACATGATTCTCTTGCGTGAAGCCGCGTCGGTAGGAGGAGGAGACCACGAACGCGCAGTGGAATTGTTCAAGCGTGCGAAAGAAGCCATCCCGGTTCAAAAGGGTCCCTATCTGGTGGTCATCTCTCTTGTAAGCCAATCACTTCTCGTCCACCTCCTTGATGACACCAACTCTACTTCGTAGATATTCGGTTGGAATTTTGATAGACTTTCCACCGAAATCCAGCTAGTGTTGTCCAAAGCCATCCATACCATGGTCGACACGCTTGGCAAAGGAGCGTTAACGACCGAGATGATTGCAGGTTGGGACTCAGGTGTGTATTGTCATGATCGACTACAAGGATAGGCGTTGATTGTTTGACGCCAGACGTCATTGAAACGTGCGCCACAACATTCGAAAGCAGTGGTGATGAAGCAGCAAGGTTGAACGATGCTAAGCGAGCGATCGTACGATACTCTGCTGCGCTGTTCCTGAACCCGCCGCAACCCGGTAGGATACTTGTCAAGCGGAGCACTGCCCGAGGAGTGTTGGGGTTGTGGGAGGATGCGTTGAAGGATGCAGATGAGGTATACCTTCTCTCTCTTTGGTATGTGACAGTCTAGAACTCAACCGCCACGACCGAGTCACTCGTTTACCCCCTCCCCGGTTCGGCAACCGCCGACTTCATCTGCCTTGCATGATCTTCACAGTTCGAAGGCTTGGTATCCAAAATTTCACGAGTGGTCTAGAGAATCACTACCGTGCCAAGGTATCAGGGATTGGGGATGTGGAATTCCGGACGTCAGACAGGCTCCCGGTGGCGGAGCCACGCAAACTCATTTTCGTACATCCTTGGATCCGTGAACTATGTGATCCCCATGATGGTTTCACGTGGGGAATGACAGCGGACGATGATGACGACGAGTCTGACCCTGAAACCGAGTCCGGTTCCGCACCTTCTTCACCATTGCATGCTGTACCTAGTGAGGTGATGGACGAATATACCCGAGCGTTGCGGCTGGTTGTTCGTCTGCAGCAGCCATTCCATGCGCTGCTGCTCGAGCAACAACACAATGGAGAGTTCAAGCGAGTTGCCACCGAGCACGCGATCGTCATTCCCGGAATCAAACACCCACACACCTTTTCCAAGGATGTTCAGATTGGCGTCGTGGAGATACTGTGACGTGGGTATCAATCATCTCGTGCTTCCCTAGCTATCGCCATGTTTACTCTGCTGTCCTGCTATGCGTCCTCAAGCGTGTAACGTGTAACCCTCACGTGGTAGCTTCATCACGACACTCTGCGTTGCTAGTCGTCATCATACTTTTTGCGAGCTTATACCTACTGTGTTTGTTGCAATGTATACGAATGAGATCGTACAATATTCGAGAGACTGGATTATACGAGAATCTATACAACGATCTCGATGGTCATTTTTCCATCCAAGTGACATGCATTCAATGCCAGTATCCGATCTGAGAAATCACCAGCGCCATTGGGTGGATACATCAAAAAGGACGGAAGATGACCATGTATATCTGTCACAAAGCAGCTTTGCAGTCGTGATGTAGTCCAGTGGACTAACCATCTGTGAAGTGAGGCGGCACTAGACAACATGCACGTAATGCGTGTTCATGATATGCATGTGTATAAGGATGCCGTCGGGTACCAACCTGAAAGGTCTCCTTGAGATCGTCTGGTATATAGGAGTCGACACTTGATACATCAAAATGCAACCTGCTACTATACTCACGGTAGTGATTCTTATATTTCTAGGAGGCCATCTGGAACAGGCTTGTCGAGGATGCAGAGTTTAAGAAATTCAGTAGACTAGCTGGCGTAACATCTGTTATCGCGATTGGAGCTTTGAGCCCCAGGAGAGAAAATCGAACAAGCAAACTTGTTAGAGCACGCCGTATCGTGTCCTGGTCAATCATATATCGAGCAACAATCGGGTGGATAAATAGTAAAACTACATGTTGTCTGAGATTTGTTGGGCGGCTGGTGTCTACAGTGTAAAGTGACATAGCAACCTGGCAACTGATGCAGATGCCCCACCTTTCCTTGCATGTTCCTAGTTCGTGCGATTGTCGTTGACTCGGATTGAATCCATGTAGGCTTGGACAGTGACCAGAGGTCGACCGTCGTCTGAGATGATATCATAGACCAAGGATGAACCGGCGTCATGTTGCACGTTACTATCTTGGCCGTAAGTCGTGGGTTGTGCGATGGTGATATTGTCAAAGAAGGGGAAATCACCAGCAGTCGACCCTTCGACCGACCACCATGCATTCTTCTGACAGAGTGCGTCTTGAGACCTGAATCTCTTGGTTATATTGAAACTTCCTGTTTCCGTACTACTCGGAACATTGACTGTTGCATAACCTGTTGTCGGATCTGACACCGCAACTGTGACTTGAACGATGTCTCCAGGAGAGACCTTGATTTCTGTGATTGTCCCGACGGGATCGGGAGACCAGGAGACAAAGACTATACGAAAAACAACGAGCGGGTGAGACAAATCGTGGACACATGGTTTCACACTGCCTTGCCTTTGTAAGAGGTCCCATTGGAGGTGACAGCGCATATCAACCCAGCCTGAAATATGGCTCTACAGGTTTCGCCAGGACCACCGTCGAGACCGATCATGATGTTGATGTTAGTGCGATCCGTACCATTGATAGATGGAACCGTGATACTGCCAGAAACGTAATAATAGGGTGCCTGTCAGTGAAAGGATGAGATCAAGCAAGACATGGTCCGAGATAGATGACGCACAAACTTTGTCGAGACAGCACCAGCGACGTTGATGGGAAGAAACCTCTCAACGACATCAAGGGACTGGGATGAATGGTGCTCGCGACTGAGATCCGCCAGGACTGCGGAAGCGAGCAAGAAGGTGGAGGTGAGAGTAGAATCAAATCGCATGGTAAAAGTTTGGACAACCGTCAATGGCAGGGGACTGAGACTGGGATCGAAAGAACATCGCATCCTCACGCTTTATGTGTCCCACAGGTCGCCGCTGGTCCCTGGATGGCAACGACGGTGTCGCACTTGAATCAAACGTGCTGCAAGCAAGAATGGTAAATATCATTCTGAAACGCTGGCAGTGTAGGAATCGAATCTCAGCTACCCGGCACAGGAATGTTATTAGCCGGCGTTATCGTATCGCGATTGGAGCTTCAGGAAGGAAAGTTGAACAAGCGGACGTCGACCCAGTTGGACAAACAGCGCTATCTGGTTTGATCCGTCTCGCCGCCAGCCTGAGAGAACGCCGTATCGTCAGAGCCGGGGTAGCCACTAAAGCTGATATCCAGCAATGAGTGAGATGGTCGACCTGGCCATACGCGGAGGTAGTCGTGGTGGTCCTGTGGTGCAGTGATGAGTTGTTTTCAAGTTCGTGCTACACTCCAAGTGACCGAGTCGTCGCCCACACCGCTCGTCCTCACCTGTTTCAGCGCACCCGCCCATGTCTCGCAGCTCACTTCCCTTGGGTCCGGAGTGCGCGAGCCCGACTGCCACGCACATGCGCCTGCGAGGCGTTCTCACCCGCTCTCGCAGCTCACGCCCCTACCCACAAGCGAGTCACTCGTTTACCCTCTCCTTGGTTTGGCAACCGCCGACTTCATCTCCCTTGCATGATCTTCACAGTTCGAAGGCTTGGTACCCAAAAAATTTACGAGTGGTCTAGAGAATCACTACCGTGCCAGGGTATCAGGGATCGGGGATGTGGAATTCCGGACGTCGGACAGGCTCCCGGTGGCGGAGCCACGCAAGTTGATTTTCGTTCATCCTTGGATTCATGAGCTGCGTGATCCACATGATGGTTTCACGTGGGGAATGACGGCGGATGACGACGGGTCTGACCCTGAAACCGAGTCCGATTCCGCATCCGCTTCACCGTTGCATGCTGTGCCCAGTGGGATGATGGACGAGTATACCCGAGCGTTGCGGCTGGTTGTTCGTCTGCAGCAGCCATTCCATGGCTGCTGCTCGAGCAACAACCTAAAGGAGAGTTCAAGCGACTCGGAGTTGCTACCGAGCACGCGATCGTCATTCCCGGAATAAAACGCCCGCACACCTTCTCCAAGGATGTTCAAACTGGCGTCGTGGAGATATTATGAGTTCTATTGCGTTATGCTCGTAGCTATCGTCGTTTTGTTTCGCTCTTTTGTTTTGTCCCTTCGTCATTGCTTTACCCTCTCCCCAACTATGTAGTTCATTATGCTACTCCGCATCGCGTTGCTATCGATTTGTCATACCACCAGTCATCTCCATCCGCGAGTTGATGACTATTGTATTCGTTACCACGTACATGAACGAGTTTGTACGATACTTGAGCCGTAGATCTCGAATTGTCCGAGAACGCATATGATCATCTGTCCAGCTTCTCAATAGGGCATCTGCGACCGATAGTCAGCATGCCGCAGAGTACACAGATACCTGCCGGATACCAACACACTATCGGTGCATCGAGCTCGATGAAAGAAACGTTGGTGCGGCCCGGAGGCTCTCGTGTAGTCTGGTGACCAGCCTAAGACCGTTTATGTCTATGAGACGAGCTCTAGTGAACCAACTTCGGACTGTCGTGAAACGTCGACCAAAGGAATCCATACCAGGTCTAGAATATACAAGGTCTTGTTCGCAGAGAATAGAAAGTAGTTAAGGAGCAGTGGTGTCGAAGGAATGCTTTGGCGATGTCTCGAACTGTAAACATTGTATCAACAGTGTGACTTGTGAACCATTTGATTTGCGGTAAGTAACGACGCACCGATTGGGGGTGACATCTCCACTCGACGAGACGATATCCGTCATGATATTGCGCAAATCGATGCTTCATGGCGGGATGATTCGTTGATCCGCAGGATATGTCTGCAGTATTCGTAGTCAGTATTCTTGCACGGTAGTGCCTATACCATTCACTGAAGTCATCAGATATTTCGGCTTTGTCGTATTCTTGACAACATTTTACTGCGCTTCTATGAGGAAATGTCTGAGTCGCAAAACGAGAAGGCACCCATCAACAATGCTAGGTGGATCAAGGATGATTGAAATAATAAAGTCAGTCGCGGTGACGAGGGGATATTTCGGCGATGGTGGGTGGAAAATGGGCAACAGGTCGGCGAACCCATTCGAACTGAAGGGGCAGAGATCTTCGCTGCCACGCTGTCACCGGATCGCAAATGGCTCGTGTGTGGATGCGCAGACCCAAGAAAAAGTCCTTGATATCCACGGCCACAACGATTCAGTATGCTGTGTGGACATCTCTCCCAAGTGGTCATGACCAATAGTCGTGGCTGTGTGGTTGGTGTGGTTCTCTCCCAACGGCACCAACTTGGTGCTACTGGCAACAAAAAGGACACGACGTCGATCCGCATCTACGACAGCGACAATGGACAACAGCTATTGAACATCCCCTGCTGGTTCTGGTACACCACATCGTCACCGCTTGCATGATCAGCTGACGGTCGTCAACTCTTTGCAGCCACGTGAGGCGAAGCAAAGTGTTTCGGTACATCCTCGGGAGTTCTGCTCAATGAATGGCCTATTCCTGGTGCTATCCGACTCTATTCCATCGTCCTAACACGTAACTAAAAGTTTGCTGTCGTCATTACACTCGAGTCACTGTCTTTTGGGATACTTCTACGGGGCAGCAATTTCCAAACGACGACTGCATCGTGACTGGAGAAGAGAATGGGCAAATTACCATCCTTCCGAGCTCGTACGTGTAAGCGATCCCACTGCCTGAAACCGGACTGTCCAACGATCCAGGGACCAGGGCCTACACCATTCCCTCCTCTCATCGTGAGTCGTTACGTAAACATTTGTCAATGCACTTGGTATAACTACCTCCTTACGGTGTTACAGTTGCCCTTTATGGCCATCAGTAACCCGACATTCGATTCGTGGACGCAGGGCGATTTGACTCGCGTCGAACAATGCCAGAATGAAGACATCTCATGTCCCACCAATCCTTCTTTCCACGCGCGTGCACTCGCTTACCGCGCCGTTGTGCGGACCCGTTTGAAACGTTCGAGTATGAGTGCAACTGCATGGTCAGAAATGGACGGCTGACACGCCAGCTACGACTAGTTGAGTTTCCCTGGTGTTATCAACACGGTGGATTGTTGGAACGTTCGCCATCCACCACGGCTCTGTTTTCCGCAACAATAGGCCTAGTTACCGGTGAGCCTATTGCCATGCATCTTTTCGGAGCTGACCCTGTTCGCAGTGGTCACGAATTTCGCAGCAATATCCTGTGGCGTGACGTTCCGACTCTTGGAATCTGATCTGGTTTCGACATCATTTATCCTCTTGCGTGTCGAAGAATTACTGAGTTGATGCACAGGAACTTCAGCGCAAGTCGTGGCTAGAGGGGCCTCTTGGTACTCAAGTTGAGCCTTACATATGGCAGGAGATTATAACAGTGTGGTTGACGCGTTCGAGACAATGCTCTCCCGGATGGCAGAGTTACATGATCCGGATGTTCAGCGTACGTTTTGGTTGTACATGGAAGTGATGACATGTTCACGTTATATGAGAACCCAGTGACTGGTACATAGGGTATACCCGGAGCCACCACGGGGCGTGGTGACCCCGCTGGTGACCCCGCGTAACGCCAAGCGAGATGATGATATGTCAAGGTCACAAAAAAGAAGAATATCTGTAACGTGGTATACCCCAGTCTCTTGTCCAACGTCAGTTAATGCAAGGTAGACGTTTCCAAGTCTTGTTTCGCCCTTTTCCTTGCTTGATCAGTGGGCGAATCATCAGCATTCCTCTTCACCAGCCTCTGTAAAGGCAGTAAGTGGATGCGCGTCTCCTCCAGATTGTCTATAGCAACAGAGAAAGCATTTGACGCGTGTTTATGTGCAGCGCGCGTGAGCTTTTCCTCCATGGGGAAGCCAGATGGATCCCCCTCCACCTTCTCATAGTACTTCCGGAGCACGACTGCCAATTGCCATATGGGTTTACATTTTTCGCCATATGTCGTCGAGAGGGTCTTGTAGGCTGCGTCGAGGACCTCGCCCCTTTCGAAGAAGCCCTGACGGCATGCTTGACCAATTGCGCCAGGAAAGGCCTGGTTAAAAAAGCACAGCTGGTGCTCAGCTTTTTCAGTAGGCGAATCCTTGTCGGTATGGTACAACATAATCCATGTAAGATCCCACCATATAGATTCGAGGTCATGGAGGGGATTCATACGAAATGCGCTGCGGGGCCCGGAGAGGAACTCTACATCTGTAACAGCTGACTCCTCCAGAGAAAACTGTGCCAGTGGAAGATAATTGTAGCGTTGGAGTTCCACCTCGACAGCCATGAAATGCATTGTTCCCTACCAGTTCGTGAGCATAATGTATAGAAAATTCCGTGATACCTCACTGTTCGAACTTCGTGTGAATTATCGGAGACAATTCTCTTCGCATACTCGAAATCTGCCAGCTTGCCAGTGAAGTGACCAGGCTTGTCTTTGTCTTCAACCCATAGCACATTGCTGACGCTAACATCGCGGTGCACCCAGCCGCCCAAGTGCACATAAAACAGGCCTCCTCCTCATATAAGCCCAAGCACAATCGGGGTACTACAGCAGAAGCTGCTTACCTTTCAGCGCGTCGAATAAACAACTCATACAGTCGTTCAGGACAGTCACATCCTTGACAGGAAGCCCAACATCGTTGAAAACTATGCGAGCATGTACCCTGCGTGGAATTGTTCCATCCTCATTCTTCGTCGGCAAAGGCACACGCAGAGATCTGGATGGTAGATAGTCGGAAGCTGGTATATGACCTATGCTGGGTAGATGAGGCGTTCCGGAGAAACGGGGTTCGCCGTGAATCTCAATCCATCTTCCATCCTTCCCGGGGTTGAGCGTTTCATCAAGCTTGTCCAGGACTTGAACGTCTTCGTAAGCCTGGGCTCCGACGATATATTTCTTGGCCTCTGCCGCCTCCTCTTTTCCTAGCTTTCTCTCAATGTCCCGGTGAAGATTCTCCAGGATCGAGCCCTCATGGTCACGAGTGGATTCTCGCCATGAATCCTTTATCGCAACTTTTTTCTTCGTCACCTCATCCACCGCCTCGTACACCCGAGTAGCGCGCGAGATCGTTAGATCCGCACCAAACATAGCAAGCTCGCGTGTCGTGGTGTAACGTTTGCCACATATCGTGAACACATATCGCCCATCACCAGTGCGCTCGACGGTCGGATCCCACCCAAGGTCCACTCTCGACTGTTGCCCAATCAGACAAAAGAGAGAGATGACACGGTCTATTTCCTAGACAATCACAATCAGAACCTTGGCACGTATTGTAATCAAACACCATACTGTAGTGAAGTCGATGGAGGTCGAGACCGTCAGAAGAGCGCGATCGATGTGCCAAATTCTCAACTCCGTGTCCTCGATTGTGATTCCCAGAGCAAAGCGGCGAAGCGGATCTTCTCGCATGATGTTGCACAGGCTCCATATCATCTTTCGTTCGTTCTGATGCAGTGGAGGTCGTCAGAGGAATCTAAGCGAAGTGATTGCAACGTACGTCGTGCCTCTCGTCATCATTTTTCGACTTCTTAAGCGTGAATGGAGTGGCTATGTCGAACCAATGCATCTCCCGGTCGGAACGGTACGACGTTTTAAGTCTGATGTACGCATCGGGGCGGGATGTGTTGCGGCGAGTCAAGATGAGAGTCTCTGTTGGTGCCATGACAAAATGGAACAAGGTCGTGTCCACATGCTTGAAAATAGTCGAGATGATCGACTTAAGTGGCTGGAAAACGATATGTTCCGAACGTTCTGCTACGGACGGTTGTTGGACGAAGTAGGTCCATCGTGTGTCGTCCTGGGTGATGGAACCTGTGGTCTTCAACACCCGGCGTATTTCTGCTACTTTGCTAGCTGTCGGGAGGGTGTGGAATCGCGAACTGACCAACTGATCGTAAGGAACCTCGCGATACCTATTGATATTGTTGACGACCGTTCGACGTCCCTCGGTGAGGTCTCTGGAGAAATACTGAAGTTGTGTAGTGAGAGGGAGACGCAGTTGGGTATCTGGACAGGACAGAAATCGTGATTTCGATTCCGGAGTGCGGGGAGAGCTGCTCGCCATGGGGAAATTGAACAGTGAAAGAAAGGGATGTCACCAGCAGCGAGGGTGCTACGATTCGAATCATTCTTTTCTCACGGCTCTGGCCTTGCCCCCTGCTACTATGTACTACGAAGGAATGGCTCACCACAGGAATACTTGATACAAGGTAGGATTGATCGCTTTGGACCATCTGTCGACTGGCGCTAGCTTCGACTATACTAGTCAAAGCCGCGGGCAGCAAGATGTCGAAGGTCAGCACCACTACTGTTATTCACCACGCTCTCAGCAAATAACAGTTTAACCTCTACGGAAATGGGGAGGAAAAACAAACATAGGACAGATAGTGAGCATAAAGGACCTGACGATGTGGTTGGTCAATATGGGCCATGCTGTGAATTTTCGCACGCTTCTCAAACCGTCATGGTCGACATCTACACGCGAAGTAGCGATGATCAATGGATCCATGGATTAGAAATCCCGCTGGAGGATATTCAGAGGCTCTCTCGTCGCCCTCTCAAGTGGCTTCGCTTTGTGGCCTTTGCCGTTCTTGGTGCTAAAGGTGATCTCTTCGATGCTCCTAATGGTAACATCGTCGACTACGACACTCTCTCGGTCGCCGATGCCGAACGTTATTACTTCTTCCACGACGGTAATTCTCTCCGTGTCTCTAGCCATACTTTACTGATATTCAAACAGGATGTTACCATCTTGTCGATCCCCACGTGCTAGTTGATTCCATCACTTCATCTGTTTCTACTCCACGTCGCCACGATTTTCGTCACGACGTTTCTCAGCGTGATGACAATCGTTGTGCGATCACGAGAGCTACACCCTCGGTATGCCATGCTGCTCACATTATTCCACATTCCAAGGGCGATCAGGTATTGTTCTCAATTTGGTTTACAGATGTATACCTGGCTCTCATAATTTCTTTAGTACGTCCGCTTCGTCATTTCGGATCGTAGGAGTTTATATGAAGACCAGTCAGTTGAACTCAATATCGATTCTTCTCAGAACGGGATGTTTCTACGCGTCGACCTTCATAGTCGATTTAGCCGCGGAGCGAGTGCATTTTTAAAGGTATGTACATTGTCTTTGTTATTGACTTCTGATACGAAGTGACTGCTTTTTCTAGACTCCCAACTTTACCCTAGACCCCGCTGACATCCCACGGGTGGAGCCTGGCGAACCACCCGCTTCGCGCACCACAATCCAACACTTGGAACCATGGGAGGACCTGGACCCTGTTCCGCAGCGGGACGTCCGAGTCGACTGGACTGTGGAGGATGCGCCTCCGAGCATACTCCTCGATTACATGTATGGGGTCGCTATCATCCAACGCTGGGCCACCGCAGACATCCAGGATTTGCTAAAGGAGCGCCACGAGATTTATTCCAAGATTCCGCCCAACACACCACCCTCTATCCTCGAAGACAATGACAATGTTCAACCAGGCGTACGTCACTGTGGAATCCGTCAGTCGCGCACGGAGGCAGCACAATGTCGGGCTATCGATACTGCCTTTGCTTTCTCCATGTTCATCAAGGGCTACCAACCTGGAACGACCATCGATATGTTACTTCAGAAACAGGAGGAAGAAGCCGAAATGCGTTCACGTCAAGTTGCTCGAGAGAAGGTTCAAGGGTGGTTGGAAACGAGCGAGTGACTACTACTTCCAAGCTTTATGTATTGAGCCGGACGATCGTGTTCATTCGGCGCAACGACGAACTTCTGACGTTTACATCTACTGTCAGGTACGAGCTTGGAAGGATGTCATGAAGGATAAACGGGGCTCGTGTGCTGGATAACTGTACTGATTTGCGTGTGCGTAGCGGTGTCCCAAAAAGATACCGACTTGAAGATAACGATTGCAATAAACTTTTGATTGCGTGCTACGGCAATGGAAGTGGGCCATTTACCACCAGGAAAGCACCATTTACTGAGTAGGGTTCCCGAGGACGTATCGAAGTACTTGGCTTCACAGCAAGAAGTTGACAACCGTCAGCTGACCAGGAAAAAGGTGACGACAGATATTTGGAGAATCGGAAGGGGATCTCCAACATTCTCGCTGTCGTAGATGCGGATTGACTTTGCGTCAGGATTCTCGCCTGTTGCGGTGGCGATGCGGTCGCCATCTGGAGAGAAGCGCACTCCCACGACCCGGCCCAATCAGCCTCCCCTGTGGTCATGCTCCAGACGAACACCGCGGGGTGTGTTTCAGACCCACCCGTCGCGAATTTCGTGGAGTCGGGGGAAACGTCTACCGAGAATACCGTGTTGGAGTGACCTTGGAGGTCCAGAACCTTTTCGTGGAAGACCGCGCATCCCAAACCACCAAATTTCCAGGGACAGCGCGACAGCACCAATTTCTGTCCCTTCAGTCCGAATTGGTTCGCCGATCTCTTGCCCACTTTCAACACGCCATCGTCGAAGCATCCCCTCCATACCACCGCTCAATACCTGCTTCCCATCCTCGGTGAGCAAGACCAAAAGTATTGTGTGTTGAGTATTGATTTCGATCATTTTTGACCCACCTAGAAGTCAATGGATGGTCACCATTACAGGCACCCGCCAACGACTACTTGTAGTACGTACCTTCTTCTGGAGACTCCCAGTACAAGGTACGGAGGAAGGTTGGTTAGTACAGGGTTCGAGGGACACGAGGCCTGCACGGTGCATGTGACGACATCTTTCTTATCAATCATGATATAGGTGGATCAGCTCGAGCTTCTGCCTCCTGTTCGCTTCTTACGCAATACTTCAGCGACCCACACCCAGCGGGTGGTCAAACTTCAAGCTGAGCCAAAGGCATGGTTCTCAACGCCTTCTCCGATATCTGACCGTCACCATACGGAAGTATTCCGTTGTCATTCCGATGGACCTGCCACATGCGGTATCAGACTCAGACATCAAATTCTCTCCTCAAATGGTTCTGCCGACTCGTGTCCGCCTCACTTGACACCATCTTTGCCAACATGAGCTTGGACAACCCAACATACAACAAGTCCTGAACCCTTGTCCGCATCTTCCTCCATTGAGAACTTGTCACAAGAATTTATTCTGAGTTGAGGATCATGTTGATGCCAATCCCTTTTCTTTTATGCAAGATCTAACCGAGTTGGATCCTCATGCCCGCGTTCTCGAACATTGCATTCATCCAGGTATACAGTCGTACTTATCGACCTCGCGGGAGACGATGATGTTCCCAGCAGTGTTTCGATGGATGGGGTACGAAGATGACAGTGATCTCGATAACTGTGACGACCCTCACAGATCCCAATGATGGGTGCAAAGAACCGGTCTGTGGGGTCACAAGCCTTGCGCGTTCCAAAGTCGGTGTCGAGACCTGATCCAAGGACGGAAATAAGTGAAGTCACTGTTTGTGCGTTTTGGTTAGTTCTGACGCATCCGTCAGTAGTCTGGAACACCCGAGAACGACGGAACAATTATTTGTGAACAAGGATGAAGCCAGATCGGTAGCAAGCAGGGAGAGTATGGTTCAAGAAATCGGAGGTAACAATGGATTGGGGAACCAGACTGTTGTGCTTCTGCGGTGCTTTCCAAACGTAGGCTAGCTTTCAACGTGCTCTCGCGTATGTACTGAGTAAGCCTTGCTCCTTAGATGGTTCACGCTCCTGGACTATCTCTATGCTGGCAAGTTCTGCTTCCTGCCTCTTAGTTCGACAACACCTGGTGTGCGACGCACATCTTTGGTGAACGCTCCACATGCGACCAGGTGTTCGGCGAAGTCTATTTATCGTCTTGCTTCCAAGGTTAGTATGCCTTGTCATACTAATTTGCAGCAACCTTACATCCTGAAAGAGCTCGAGTAATATCGTCTCAAAGTATTCTCTTCAGCCTGCCATCCATGATTTTGTCCGCTTACCGGGTTGCAGGTATCCGCAACTATTGGAGGTGGAACTGGACGTGTGATACTCTCACATTGCTTCACGTCCAGCTGTCGCAAATTTCGCTTCTCCCTCGCACAACGCATCGCTCACAAGGAACTTCCTCATGGGGCTGATATCATCGTCGGAATTCACACAAGGCTGTTGAAGGAACGTCATCTCTTTCCGCAGATGCCAGCAAGGTTCACTTTCCTGCCTAACCTTATGGAGCCGTCAGAACCGGTAAAAACAGATGTAAAGATGAGCGATACGCCCGAAGCTGGAGCTAAACAGAAAACTGGATCACTTCATATGGACCAGCGAAGTACTCAGTCGGTCGGATTGGACTCGGGGGGCAGTGAGACCATTCCCAATGTACAGCCCCAAGCGTCTTCGGATATGGCGGTCTCAATCGCTACCCCGACCAAGGAGACCTTTCCGGTATAGAACGGGGAATGACAAAGTCTTGTTTCGCGTCACTAACCATTGATTATGTCAATGATACCCAATGAATGGACAAGTATCGGTGCAATGTCGAAGCTAATGATGAGCATTGATCAGGCTCGAGTGACTGAGAGAATCGCGCCACTCGGCCTTTTGCGTTGCCATAATCCATGGCCTAATTTGTTTTTTGTACGCAATGTACTCGCCGCCGCCGAGTCCGCGTTAACCGCCAGTCTTATGTAGTGGGCAACCATGGTGATTTCGTCTTTTGTTTGACCTAAGACAATTGGTCGCCACGTATCTTTTACAGCCTTCAGTTCAACCAGCGTCGAATTCAAGTTCAAGTCAGTCTCCAACAGTGGCATCCAGTAGCGAACCCAATGTCTGGGGCGAGCAACAGTGGAACCACCATATCTCCCAGTTCGTTTTCTGTTTCCAAGCATCTCGGTACTACTGTATCATTCTGGCATAGCATAACATCTAATTCATAGGACCAGTCAAACACGGTCAAAATGTTGATACCACTACTGCTGATTCAAGTCGGTTTGGAGACGATGGCTCCAAAACAACAGCAACGGGAGCCGATCGGAATGTCTTCGGATCTATCACTAGGAGTACGAGGAGCACAACTGGTGATGATAGTACACCTTCTGAACAGCCGAAGCCTGTCGCAACATTTGGCTTTGGCATCACTCCTCCCAGTGCGTCGCATCGTATTCATGAGGCTTTATCCCCTCTTTATGTCCTTTACTACTAGCGAGTACGGACGCTATTCAGCCACCAGTGACGACAGGCACGTTCACACCAGCCTATCAAGTCTGGAGCGTAAAGGAACTTTGGAACCCGAATCATCCCACCTCCCAATACCACACGATTACAGCCATACCAGCCTATAATGGCACGTCTTTGGAGGTAAATTTGGTAACTTACTTTTCTTCTGCCTGGAGTCGTTGAGCGTCACGGGTTAGGAATTACGCGTGCAAGACTATCAACAGAATCGAAGGACAGCTGATAGCTCAGGTCAAATGTCATCCGGAACCTCTGTTATGCCGACAACAAGTTCTCCCCCGACCCCAACCATGACCAAACAACCTACGGTCGGTAAATTTGATGGTGGTACTACTACAGGCACCAGCAGAGGCCCAATATTTACTGCAAGTTCTGCGTTTGGAAAACCTCTACACCAACAACCAAGTGCAAGTGCATCTGTGGACCCAAAGTCTGGTAGCACTCTCGTTCAACTCGGTAGGTACCTGATCATACTATCTTTTCGTCTGACTGATTCTACAATATGTCTCATGTTAGATCATAGCAAACTGGAGTGTTTAGAAGAACTTGCGAGGAAATGTCTCCTTGGAGAGGAACTTGTTAACACTCGGTTTCATCTCTTCTCTGCAAAATCCTTCTCAACTGGTCGAGTCATGAAACCTCGTACTCTTTACGCACACGATGCACTCCTCACCAAGAGTTCGAAATGTTTCATGGACCGTGAGTGGTTATTTCATGAGACGATGATTCCCTCATTCATCAGCACCTCCAGCGTTGGATGGGGGCATTGACTCTCCCGAGCCTTTATTCGTCAACCTCATGGGAGACTATGACGTTCCCAATGATGCGCTGATTGATGATTACGGCTACGAGAGTGACAGTGATCTCGATGAGTGTGACGACCCTCTTCCTGTCGTCTTCGAAGTTGCAACGGAACAGTTTGTATCCAGGGACAGCGATGTGTGAGGTCCATCGTTATCTATTTGATCGCCAACTGAGATGAATTTATAGATTCTCTGATGGCGGCTCTGAATCGGTTAGCTCCGACATGTTCGTCATGTGTCTGGAAGAACCGGGAGATGGTGAACCATTTGATATGGGCAAGGGTGAAGACAGTTCGACAGCAAGCAGTAAGGCTACAGTTCGAGAAAGCGTGGGTGACAATGGACTTGAGAAGCAGACCGCCACGGGGCTGCAGTCCTTTGGAAGTCGGCATATTCTGCTCAAGGGTATTGCATTTCAAACGTAAGTTCACCCCCAGCGTGATCCCCGTTTTCGGACTGAACGAAGCTTGGCCCTGCGACCAGATGGTACACGCTTCTGAACTATCTCTATACTGACAAGGTTAGCTTCCTGCCACTTAGTTCAACAACACCTGGTAGGCAACGCGAATCTTTAAGGAGCTCTCTGGATGTGCCGAGCTGTTCGGCCAAGTCTATGTATCGTCTTGCCTCCAAGGTTTGTATGCCTCGTTTCAAGATTGGAGTCACAAACTAAGGATGTACTCCAGGTTGGGTTCGACCACCTTCGCGACGAGGCTTGTTCCCACATTCGGAACAACCTTACCGAGCATAACATCTTGAAAGAGCTTTCGTGCAGCATCGTCTCAAAGTGTGTCCTTCCTTACCCCACGTTCATGACGTTTGTTTGCTGACTAAACTGTAGATATCCGCAACTACTGGAGATGGAACTTGACGTATTATGCACCCGGTACATCGCATCTCCTCCAGTTGTTGCGAATTTCCCTGCCTTCGCACAACGCCTCGTTCACGGGGAGCTTCCTCACGGGGCTGATATCGTTGTTGGGATGTATACGAGGTTTTTGAACGAACATCATCCCTGTGTTCTGAAGCCAGCACCTCCAGTTCCCACCTTGCTGCCTACTCACCTGGACCAGCAGGATGCTCAGTTGGGATCTTGTCCTTCGGGATCAGTGGCCAGTGGATTCACTCCGGGTGTGCCGCCCCGGACGCCAACGGGTTCGGCTAACTGCTTGAACAGCCTAGACTCGAGAGCCTGATGTGGGAGGGAAAAAGAAGAGGGAAGGAAAGCGTAAGTCTAAGAATTTAGCGGTGGCGACTTTGGACTTGTTGTAGGATTAAGAATCTGGTTGAAAGTGAACGGGGCGGGCTAACGTCTCTATGAACCTCTTTATATCAACCTTGTCAGGAGTCCTTTGGGGTGGTGGTACTATCTAAACGATTAATTTATGTGTGATGCGCCTCTACAAAAAATGTTGTTGCTGGTCTAGAGTTACCCCCGGCGGTACAAGAGAATATCTGGTTAGCCTTCTCGTAGCTGACTTCGCGTCACGCAAGTGAATGGAAAGACATTTATCGGCCACCGAGTCCATGTTCAAGTTGCCAGTTCACCGTGCGAGAAGACACTCGCGTCTGTCGATGAACTGGAATGAAACAGGTTCCAGGAAGTGCTCATTCCAGACGCTAGATTCGCTGCTGGATGCTATTGTTGTTGGCCAATTTGAAGGCTTGGCTGGAACTAAAAAATGGCGACCTGATGGTGAGGAGATTCTCGAGTGTTAGTACGCATCATGCTGTCCCATGGTTCAACGTCAGAAGTTCATCGTTGCGCCCAATGAGCATGATCGTCCGACTCGATACGTAACACCTGGAAGTAGTAATCACTCGCTCGTTTCCAACCACCTTTGAACCTTCTCTCGAGTGACTTGACGTAAACGCATTCCGGCTTCTTCAAGTTCTTCCTGTCTCTGAAGTAACATATCGATGGTCGTTCCAGGTGGGTAACCCTTGATGAACATAGAGAAAGCAAAAAGCAGAATCGATAGCCTGACATTGTGCTGCCTCCGTGCGCGTCTGATGGATTCCACGGCGACGCACGCCCGGTTGAACATCGCCATCGTCTCCGAGGATAGTGGATGGTGTGTTGGGCGAAATCTTGGAATAAATCTCTTGGCGCTCCTTTAGCAAATCCTGAATGTCTGTGATGGCCCAACGTTGGACGACAGTGACCCGTACATGTGATCGAGGAGTATGCTCAAAGGTGCGACTTGAACAGCCCAGTCGACTTGAACATCTTCCTGTAGAACGGGGTACCGGTCCTGCGGGTCCCACGATTCCAAGTGTTGGATTGTGGTGCGCGAAGCAGATATTTCGCAAGGCTCCACCTGTGGGATGTCAGCGGGGTCTAGGGCAAAGTTGGGAGTCTAGAAAGAGCACTAACTTCGTATCAGAAGTCAATTGCCAAAACGATTCACATACCTTCAAAAATGCACTCGCTCCCTGGCCAAATCGAATATGAAGATCGGCACGTAGGAGCATCCCGTTCTGAGGAGAATCGATATTGAGGTCACTTCGAGGGTCGACTGGCTGATCCGAAATGACGAGGCGGATGTACTAGCAAAACATTATAAGAGCCAGGTATACATCTGCAAACAAAATTGAGAACAATACCTGATCCCCCTTGGATTGTGGAATAATGTGAGCAGCATGGCATACTGAGGGTATAGCTCTCGTAATCACACAACGATTGTCATCACGCTGAGAAACGTCGTCACGAAAAGTGGAGCGACGTAGAGTAGAAACAGATAAAGTAATCTGATCAGCTAGCCCCTTGGAATCGACGAGATGGTAACCTCCTATTTGAAAGGACCTTGTCAGTAAAGGATGACTGGAGACACGAAGAGATTACCGTGATGGAATAACTCCTGGCATCGGCGACCGAGAAATGCCATTAGGAGCATCGAAGAGATCACCTTTAGCACCAAGAACAGCAAAGGCGACGAAGCGAAGCCACTTGAGAGGTCGAAGAGAGAGCCTCTGAATATCCTCCAGCGGGATTTCTAACCCGCGGATCGCTACTTCGCATGTAGATGTCGACCATGATAACGGTGTGAGAAACGGGGGAGTTCCAAAGGTGCATTGGTGACAGACAGCGATACCATGGCCGACGAGTTCTCCAGGTTCCACGATACCCACCGAGGATCTGAGCGGCAGCCTTGTGCTCACCGTTGCGCTTGCAGTCTGCGCAGGGCAGGTTATTGTCGGTCCGCTCGAGTCGGCTCGACGACTCGGAGCTCACGAAGGATCTTTGCGTTGTGTTCTGTCACTTTCTGTGGTGTCTGGCTTGTACATCGTGCCCGACGTCGAGTTGCTACTTCTACAAATTCATCTGTTTGTACACCTGCTTTTCACGACAGCCCGCGCTCAACCTCGTAGAAAAGCTATCCTCAGTCATGGCAGCGACTGTCTCGCAAACTGATCACCTTAGCACCGTTCTCTCAGGCTAGCGAGACCGATCAAACCTGAGAGCACTGTTAGTCCAACTGGGTCGACGTCCGCTTGTTCAACTCCCTCCTGAGGCTCCAATCGCGATACGATAACGCCGGCTAATAGGATTGCTGTGCTGGGTAGCTGAGATTCCTACACTGTCAGCGTTTCAGAATGATATTTACCATTCTTGCTCGCAGCACGTTTGATTCAAGTGCGACACCATCGTTGTCCAGGGACCAGCGGCGACCTATGGGACACATGAAAACGTGAGGATGCGGTGTTCTTTCGATCCCAGTCTCAGTCCCCTGCCATAGACGGGTGTCCAAACTTTTACCATGCGATTTGATTCCACTCTCATCTCCACCTTCCTGCTCGCTTCCGCAGTCCTGGCGGATCTCAGTCACGAGCACCATTCATCCCAGTCCCTTGATGTCGTTGAGGGGTTTCCTCCCAGCGACATCGCTGGTGCTGTCTCGACAAAGTTTGTGGGTCGTCTATCCTGAACCATGTCTTGCTTGATCTCATCCTTTCACTGACAGGGATCCTATTCTTACGTTACTGGCAATATCACGGCTCCATCTATTCGGGGTACGAATGGCACTAAAATCAACATCGTGATCGGTCTCGACAATGGTCCTGGCGCACGCTGTGGAACCACATTTCGGGCTGCGTTGATATGCACTGCCACCTCCAATGGGACCTCTTACAAAGGCAAGGCAGTGTGAAATCATGTGTCCACGATTTGTCTCACCCGCTTGTTGTTTTGCGTATAGTCACTGCCACCTGGTTTCCCGGTCCCCCCTATACATTCACAGATTTCAAGGTCTCTCCTGGTGACTTCATTCACGTCACAGTTGCGGCGTCAGATCGGACAACAGGTTATGTAACGGTCGAGATTTTGGGCAGTACGGGAAAAGGAGACGTCAAAAAAACCAAGACATTCGTCTCTCAAGGCGCACTCTGTCTGGAGAGTGCATTGTGGTTGGTCGAAGGGTCGAGTGATGGTGGTTTTCCCCACTTTGACAATATCACCATCGCACAACCCACGTTCCGCGATCGAGGTAACATGCCACATGCCCCTGGTTCATTCTCGGTCTATGATATCACCTCAAGCATTGACGGGAAACCTCTGTCCGCTGTCCTAGCCTACATGGATAAAATTCAAGTCGAGGACAAGCGCCTGAACTAGGAACATGCAAGGAAAGGTGTAGCATCTGCATCAGTTGCCAGGTTGCTATGTCACTTTACACTGTAGACACCGGCTATCCAACAAATCTCCCCGACTGTTGCTGTGTTATTTATAGCCGATATATGATTGACCGGAACACGATACGGCGTGCTCTGACAAGTTTGCTTGTTCGATTTTCTCTCCTGGGGCTCCAAGCTCCAATCGCGATAACGGATGTTCCGCCGGCTAATAACGTTCCTGTATCAGGCTGTTTACTGAATTTCTCAAACTCTGCATTTTCGACAAGCCCGTTCCAGATGGCCTCCTAGAAATGGAAGAAACCTTTCAAGTTGGTACCTGCACAAACAATTGAACGTCACGGTCGGGTGAGAACGCCTCGCAGGCGCATGTGCTTGGCAGTCGGGCTCGCGCACTCCGGACCCAAGGGAAGTGAGTTGCGAGACATGGGCGGGTGCGCTGAAACAGGTGTAGCACGAAAACACCGCCGCTCGCTTGTCGCCGGAAGACTCATCACTGCACCACAAGTCCACTTCCGAGTATGGCCACGTCGTTTGTGGTCGACCATCTCGCTCAATGCTGGATATCAGCTTTAGTGACTACCCCGGCTCTGACGATACGGCGTTCTCTCAGGCTAGCGAGACGGATCAAACCAGGTAGCACTGTTAGTCCAACTGGGTCGACGTCTGCTTGTTCAACATTCTCTCCTGAGGCTCCAATCGCGATAATGGATGCTACGCCGGCTAATAGCATTCCTGTGCCAGGTAGCTGAGATTCCTACACTGTCAGCGTTTCAGAATGATATTTACCATTCTTGCTTGTAGCACGTTTGATTCAAGTGCGACACCGTCGTTGTCCGGGGACCAGCGGCGACCGGTGGGATACATGAAAGCGTGAGGATGCGATGTTCTTTCGATCCCAGTCTCAGTCCCCTGCCATTGACGGTTGTCCAAACTTTTACCATGCGATTTGATTCCACTCTCTGATTCCACTCTCACCTCCACCTTCTTGCTCGCTTCCGCAATCCTGGCGGATCTCAGTCGCGAGCACCATTCATCCCGGTCCCTTGATGTCGTTGAGAGGTTTCCTCCCAGCGATGTCGCTGGTGCTGTCTCGACAACGTTTGTGGGTCATCTATCTCAGACCATGTCTTGCTTGATCTCATCCTTTCACTGACAGGCATCCTATTATTACGTTGCTGGCAATATCACGGCTCCATCTATTTGGGGTACGAATGGCACTAGTATCAACGTCACAATGGGTCTCGACGTTGGTCCTGGCGCATCCTGTGGAGCCTCATTTCAGGCTGGGTTGATATGCACTGTCACCTCCAATGAGACCTCTTACGAAGGCAAGGCAGTGTGAAATCATGTGTCCACGATTTGTCTCACCCGCTCGTTGTTTTGCGTATAGTCACTGCCACCTGGTCTCCCGGTCCCCCCTATACATTCACAGAAATCAAGGTCTCTCCTGGAGACGTCGTTCAAGTCACAGTTGCGGTGTCAAATCAGACAACAGGTAATGCAACGGTCGAGATTGTGGGTAGTAAGAAAAAAGGAGGCAAAAGAACCAAGACATTCGTCTCTCAAGGCACACTCTGTCTGCAGAATGCAGGGTGGTTGGTCGGAAGGCAAGGTGATGGTGATTTCCCCCACTTTATAGACGATACCATCATCGCACAACCCACGACTCACGGTCAAGATAATGTGACACATCATGATCACGCCGGTTCATCCTCGATCTATGATATCACCTCAAGCACTGACGGGAAACCTCAGACCGCTGTCCTAGCCTATGCGGATCGAATCCAAGTCCAGGACAGGGACACGGACTAAGAACATGCAAGGAAAGGTGGGGCATCTGCATCCTCCACAAGCTCGTTCCAGATGGCCTCCTAGAAATGTAAGAATCACTATCGTGAGTATAGCAGGTTGCATTTTGATGTATCAACTGTCGACTCCCACCAGACGATCTCAAGGAGACCTTTGGTACCCGCACAAACAATTGAACGTCTGCCACGCAGCGCTGAGCCTGAGGGTGCGCTTGAAAACCCAGAATGGGTCTTCCCTTTTGCCACTAAACATGAGGCTGGGTGAATCACAACGAGAACGAGGTCCCGTGTGTTGAGAGCACCCCAAGTCAGCACACGCGCCGCCCACGCTCTTTCAACCCCACCATGTCACTCGTGGATTCTGGCAAACAACAGCGTGTACAAGAGTTTCTGAGAAAGTCTCTCTTTGGAGAAGAACTTGTCAACACCCAGTTCCATCTGTTCTCGTCGAGATCTCTACCATCCAGTCGGCTCACCAAGCCTCGTGTCCTTTGCGCGAACAACGTTCTTCTGGCCCAGAGTTCGAAATATTTTGTAGACCGTGAGTGATTCCTTTCGAAATGGTTCTTGGGGCGGTGTTCAACAGTGTCCAGTGCTGAGCTCAGATCTGAATTCTTCCGACGGCTCGTTGAGCGATATTGCGGATGTAAGCGAAGTACCAAGTCACATTCACATAGACGATTATGGCTATGGAAGCGACAGCGACCTCGATGATGACGACGACCCAAGCCCCGAGACTGTAAAGGCCAAGTCTCCAATGATACCAACAACCGCTCCCCCAATTAGCATCAAGACCCAAACCAAGGACGACGACCAGTAGGGTACATCATCACCTGATCGATTCTGTATCTAATCTCACCGTGTAGACTGTCCGATGACGGCTCCGAATCGGTTAGCTCTGATATGTTCGTCATGAGCGAGCTGATTGAAATCGCTGGATCGGTCACGAGAGGCGAGAGTGCGGTCCAGGAAAGTCTGGGTAAGATAGAGACGGCGAGCCAGACTGCTACGCGTCTGCGTTCTTTTGGGAGTCGCCATGTACTCGTCAAAGATACTGCATTTCAAACGTAAGCTCGCATCAGCTTCCTCGTTATGTCTGGATTAGTGACGCTCGACGTTCAGATGGTATACCCCTCTTGAATTATCTCTACACCGATAAGATCAATTTCGAACCTCTTGGTTCAGCTATGCCTGTAGGGCAGCTCCGTGAATCCTCCGCGAACTCCCTAGATGAGCCGAGGTGTTCTGCCAAGTCTATGTATCGTCTAGCCTGTTCAACCAATAATCGATTTTTTGGGGCGGCGAGTTAAATATGGTATATTAGGTTGGGCTTGATGATCTACGGGAGGGGGCTTTGGCCCACATCCGGAGCAACCTCACAGAAGATAATATTCTGAAAGAGCTTTCGTGCAGCCTTGTCTCGAGGTCTGTCGTCGTTGGTTCTCGACTAATGACGAAGTCGACTCACCACACTCAAACCGTAGCCGCATCCGCAACTCCTCGAGATGGAGCTCGACGTTTTGTACACCCACATTGGACCTCCGCCTGTTGTTGCGGGTTTTCCTGCGCTCGCACAACGCATTGCTCAAAAGGAGCATCGTCAAGGAGCTGATATCATCATTGGGATCCACACAAGACTTTTAAAGGAGCGCCAACCTTCACCCTTGCTTTCGAGACTGGCGTCTCCCGTCTCCCATCCTGTCGCTCCTCCACCGGTAGTCCCCTCTTCCCCCCTTCCTCCATCTTTCGAGTCATTCACCATTGTAAAACAGGCGGTGGCGGGAGATCTGAGTAATACGACCGAGACTGTATGCGCTGCATCAAGTCCCACCTCCCAGCGGGGCGAGTGGGGGAGTTGGCCAAAGCGCAACCCAGAGAAGGGTCCCACGTTGGCATGATGTGTGAAGCAACCACCATCCCAGAGGGTGCCCTTGATGTCGGTGTTGAGGATCTGGCGTCTAACCGTTTTCCGGTGTCAAGGGGCACGAAAGGGAAGGTGAAAGTAATCCTCCTGGGACCTGTAGTAGGCGAGTATAATCTGGACTGTAAGTAGGTGATGGCTACATTTTTACTCACCCTGCGAATTCCAACGACGACTTTGAATTGCTTCTCTCACATTGTCCGAGATAGCGCCGACAGTTATTTGTGTAGCATAGTGGTTTGCTCTTAACTTTCTTTGCACTGGCGTAAGTAAAATAGCTGACGTAAGCCCTAAATCAGGTTCAATTGTCTCAGGAAGAAGAAACATGCGACGATCAACACTTGCCTTCTCCCCACGAAATATCGACTTTCATTATCATGAACACATCCCCCCGCTGCAATGGAAGCGAACGATGCACTCGTCCGCTGAGCCACTCGTTTGCAAAGTTACTATAATAGGTAACTTTGGCAAACATGTCGAGAAGCAATCAAACATTTTCACCATATTAGTACGATGGTCACTAACCGAGTGGCACCCCCCTGATGCTTTGGCCTCTGGACGTGATTGCTTCCTGAAAATAGCCTTACAAGGTATTTTTCGTGGTGGCTATGAAAAGTTACTCCGACGCAATCATACATCTCAATGGCCACGATGTGGACTCCCCAACGGTATAAAATGGCGCGTGGTGAGGATGCATTGATTCATCCCCAGCGCCTACTTTCCACTCAGTGGACACGCGAGCTATTCCCTCCCCCCCTGCGTGCCTATTGGTGGCTCCATAATCGCACCCATCCTCTCCCTCCCTCTTCTCAATCATCTCTTTCGCTCGGATTCAGGCCATGGCAAAACCTCGCGCTACTGTATGTACTCAGTTATTATCGCGTGCACGCGTCACTCATCCACCCTATCCAGTCAGTCAACTGTCCGACGTGTGGCAAGACTATTAGCCGCAATAATGATCTGCCTCGGCATATGAAAGTCCACATGCCAGACAAGGAGAAACAAAAACAGTATGCACGCTGTCTAAAACTATTATCACGTCTCGTGGTGCTGACCATCCCGACAGAAAGTTCCCTTGTCCCTACCAATTCGAAGGTTGTACATTCCGGACATTCCAAAAGTCCAACCTCAAGACACATCTGAATGTCCAGTGAGTGTGCCACAAATGAAGGAATACATCCGTTGTTCACGCGCTTGATAGCACGGGTGAACGTCCCCATAAATGCCCTGTAGAGGGGTGCCAATTTCGTACGGGGGACCCGGGTTCCCTCAGTCGACACCGCAAGGAAACGCACAAGAATGAGTCAAAACAAGCATCTGGGAGTCATCGTCCCGCTTGTACTCGGAAGACCACGCGTCGACGGCGAAGGACGTCACCATATCCTTGTTCATCTCCATCGCATGATGACGACGACTTCATAGTGGAGGGCAGCAAGAATACCTCTCCAGCATACGGTACTGAGTTGACCATCAAACGCGTACAGGACAACGACACACCACTCGCGTTCCCGGAGAACGCGTATCCTACCCCCTCCGGATCAAGAGTGTCGATCGCACCAGAGGCACCGGTGGAAAATCACGTGCAACTGCTCGTCCCCGACCTTGGTGATCTTTCCACGTTTGGCTTCGACTCGGTTGCCCCGCATAGCGCTATCGATGATGGGTCGTTTGATGGTTTTTGTTCCGGATTCAACGATTGGCTACCCGGGCCAATGCCTGTATATACTGGTCCCTCCTTCCCTACGCCGGCGGATCACTACACTAACGACGACACGTCATTACTTGCATCCTTCTCACCTGGCTCGTACGGCATCAATACACCCATACCTGCATCATTATTCCCAACCCTCCCCTTACCTGTAGTTTCGTACACAACCAACGATTCATCTACACACATTCCCCCATCCCTCTTCCCTGGTGCTCACGAAATGACATACGCTGTGGACAATTCACCTGCACCCCTACCGGGATCCTGGACCCTCCCTGGATACGACATACAGCCTACTGTTAATAACGCATCTCTTGTACATGAATACGCTACCGAAGCACTGCTCAACGACTTATGGCAGCCCAATTCGTTTGCTGCGACAGATATGGTTGTGGGTACCTACCCTCAACCTTTCGCTGCCGACTTTGATCAACGCTATCTGGATGCCACCTCGATCAACTCTATCTAGGAGACGAGCAGCGGGTCCACGAACCAAGAGTTGGATTCTCCTCATGCCTTTCTTTCTGTTTCTTTGGAATAGTTTCACTCGGCACGCATTTGTACCAATACTCTACGCACGGATACCTTTCATCTCTGGATCATGCTGCACGGTTTACACTACAGACTATCCATATCTGCATCACGTTCACACTCGGATACGTTATAGTTATCTCGTATCTATCCATCACAGGCGGATGTATCATCTCGTATATCACATTGTCGCCGACTTCTTTCTACATACTTTGTTCAGGTGATCTGACGGGGGTACGCCTGCTTGACACGAGGTCGGATGCGACTTTCAAGGGAGCGTCCATATTTCCATCTGCCGAGTTGAGCTTTCAGGCAGGGTCGAGCCTCATTATGACGGTTTCTGCATGTCGTTCAAGCGCTAGAATGGCGTCTAGTCAATCCCAAGCCAACGACAAGCGATTAACAAACCTTGAACACAGTCGATTCTCTCTCCTGAAGCCGAGCTAGAGATGGGTCAGTGAACCCACAAGCCTGAGGGTGCGAATTTTCACACTCCGGCGACGCCACTCACACCGTCATCATGGTCGACCTCTACATGCGAAATAGCGATGATCAATGGATCCGTGGATTAGAAATACCACTGGGGGACATCTAGAGGTTCTCTCTTCGGCCTCTCAAGTGGCTTCGCTTTGTGGCATTTGCTGTTCTTGGTGCTAAAGGCGATCTCTTGGATGCTCCTGATGGCAACATCGTCAATTACGACTCTATCTCGGTCACTGATGCTGAAAGTTATTATTTCTTCCCGGACGGTAATCCCTCGTGTTTTCAACCATCCTTGACTGACATTTAGGTCCATCCAAATAGGAGGCTACCATCTCGTTGATTCCAGTGGACTAGCTGACTCCATCACTTCATCTGCTTCTACTCCACGTCGCTCCACTTTTCGTTACGATGTTGCTCAGCGTGATGACAATCGTTGTGTGATCACGGGAGATAGAGGCGACGGATTCCATGCAGCTCACATTATCCCACATTCCAAGGGCGATCAGGTATCGTTCTCCATTTGGTTCACAGATGCATACCTATAGCTCCCTTTTTTTCGGTAGTACATCCGCCTCGTCATTTCTGGTCGTAGGAGTTTATATGAAGATCAGCAAGTTGACCTCCGAAGTGACCTCGAGATCGATTCTACTGAGAATGGGATGTTGCTGACCCCTGATCTTCATGATCAATTTGCCCGGGGACTGAGTGCACTTCTGAAGGTATGTGAATCGTCTTGGTTACTATTGCCTTTTGGCACGAAGTGACTGCTTTTTTCTAGACTCCTCGTCGTCGCCCGTACCAGTAGCGGTAGTGAGTCGGTCACCGTCTGGAGAGAACCGCACCGTTATGATACCGTCGTAGTGGTCCCACCAGTATTTTTCCGGAACTCATGCTGTGTATGAACGCGAGCTTGTCGTACCCACCCGTCGCAAATCGCATAGAGTCGGAAGAGATGTCCACCGAGAACACCGTGCTTTCGTGACCGTCGACGTCGGAAACCTTTTCGTGGGTTTTCATAGTATCCAATACAATAGCACATCCATCTCCTTCATTCATCTCTACACCCCGGAGTCCACACACCAGCCATTTGCGATCTGGAGATAGCGCGGCAGCGTAGATTTCTGCCCCTTCAGTTCGAATTGGTTCGCCAACCTCTTGTCCAACATCCACGAGCCATCGACGAAGCACTCCCTCCTCACCGCCGCTCACTACTTGTTTGCCGTCCTCGGTGAAGAAGACCGAATATATTGTATGTTCACTTTTGATTTCAATCAATATTGATCCACCTAAGAGCAGGCGGGCAGTCATTACAGGTTCTGTGAAACGAACACTACGTGCCTTTCGGTGTCGACGTCACAACCGCCCACCGCACAAGGGATAGACAAGAACTTGGGTTGGGTGTGCACACGTGCAGGATCAAGAGCACGAGTCACCCTCAACGCATGCTAGGTACGCGCTTTTCGTCTTATCGATCACGATATAGATTAGCTCACACCACGGCGCTGGTGCCTCGTGTTTACCATTCCGGTATTCACACCAGATACATATCCGAGTCTCCCTTCCCTCTCTGGCAGTCGTGTCAGAATGTGGCCCACCAAACGCTTCAGTCGGTGAATATGACATGCAACGAACTGGCGTGTGTCGTAGGGAACTGGACAGGAATACTGACGACCAGACAAGCACACGTCTATTAATTTGTGCGATACATCAAGCAAAATGAAAATGAACGCGTCGCGCATCTCGTGATGTGTGTCGTCCCCTCAAATGGAGACCCGAGGACGTCGCTTCAACCCTCGATGATACACTGGGATTCCAAGCTGTCCACATCTGAACCTAGCCTGACGACCGTACACGATGCAACGCAGATGGATGGAGAGCTTGCTCGTTGCTCGTTGCGGTGTAGGTAGTGCATTTCAATATCTGACTACAGACCAAACATCACACTATCTCATTCGCGTACATCGTTGAACTTTGGAACGTCATGATTTCTGAATACATAGTATGATAAGAAGCACAAGAAATGGGATACAATGCAGGGCAGAGTCGTCGATGGAAAGCAAAAAGGACGACAAAATACGGGTCTTTGGTATGGGTGGAGACGCTACCCCGATGTGCATGACATCAGCATGAACATCTTTGGAAAAATTGATCGAGCAATCGATACGATCTTGTGCTTAGCGGTGACTCACTTGTAAAGGTCCTTGGATTGCTTCTGGAGCAACAACACATGGAACGGCTGTTGCGGGCGACCAGCCGCGACGCTCTGGTATAGTCGTCCATAGTCTGCGCTGAGACAGTCGTCCTAGCACGAGATGCGATTTCACCATCCAGCTCACCGTCATTGGCATGGTCTGCTGTGCTTCTCCAAGCGAAACCATCGAATGGATCAAGTAGATCGTGGATCCACGGATGTACGAAAACGAGCCTACGTGGTTCCCTCAACGAGAGGTTGTCCGACGTCTGGAACACCACGTTTCCGATCCCTGACACGCTAGCTTGGTAACAGTTCTCTGGATCGCTTCCAGTCTTGTGGCTTGAGAGTCTTGACCGTGAAGATGATGCAAGGGGGTGTAGTCGGCTTTGGGAGAAGCTGACGGAAGGTAAACGGGAAATCTGGCCATGGATACGCAAAACGTCTGTCTTGGATAATGTATCCTTTAATGCTGCAACGCACACGTCCATTTCAGCATCATCCATGACAGGTGAGGATCCAGGTGGTTGACTATACGCGGCGACACGGCCAGGGTGTTGCCAGGAACACAGCTGTTGTATGACGAGGACGATTTACCAGGCTCCAGCCCAGTCAAGCACTGTCATCTCGTCGCGAGCCACGATCTATTCCAGTAGGTGGCCCAGCGCGGTAGCGAATATCTCCGCCCCTTCAATTCGAATTGGTTCGCCGATCTCCTCCTTACCGCCCCTCCATACCTGCCTGCCATCCTCTGCAAACAAGACCGACTTTATAGCATATTGATTGATTTCAATCGTTTTGATCCACCTAGAGTTGTTAACAGTGGAGGTCATTACAGGTACTTGCCTACGACCACTGGCAGTACACACCTTTTGCCGTCGACTGTATACCCGCCACAGGAATGGACAGACAGAAAACTTGGGTTGGGAGTGCTGGGTTGAGGGGAACGTGTATTATGTATGCCCTTTTTTCATGTCGATCATGCCAATACTTGGGCGCTCGTGCATCGAACTTGTTTTCACGACGAAACAACTATCGTCTAGCTATGCATGTGATGTGATACAGTGAATAGGGAAAAGAGCGGGGAAACGACGAAGAGATAACGCAAATAAATAGATGAGCACGAGACAATAGAATTCATACTTGCATCACAATACCTTGAACATCCTTGGAGAAGGTGTGCGGCTTTGCTTCACCAGGATAGGATGACCAGCAGCAAGTGCGGCGGACTTGTGGGCCTTCCATGGATCACCACTTGTTGGACATGTCGATCATCGACGTCCTCCCATCCGCTACGTTATACAAAGAAACATGTTAATATTATTGGTACACGAGAAACGGTGGCAAATATTCGAGGGCGAAAGTCGTGTTTTTCTTACTCACCCAGTTCAAAGCCTGGCGTATTCGTGAGCAGCTCTTGGTTGACGAAATACCATTCCTCGCAGCCAACGTTAGACTGATACGTCGGAGTCCGTTGAGCGCAAGTCATGAGCCCGTGTTGAGATGTGCGTCGTGCGCAAAAGTTCGAGCGTTGTTTGGCTTTGTTGAATTCAAAAGGTCTTTAAGTTGACTATGTAGTAGCAAGTACGTTCAGGTTCGAGTTGGTCAAGTTGTCGTCCACAGGTGTCGTCCACAGTGCTTACACAGGAAGAGTAGATCATCTCATATGTATAGGTCGAACCGCCGGAGCCCAACGCGAACTTGCGGGATAGTGACAATTCTTTCAGATCAACGCTCATCGAAACAGGGCAGAGCCAGTGCGCGGGGATCGGCTTTGACAGGGCATCCGCACACAAGGATGCAGACCAGCACGTGCGTGGATAGTTTTCTCATACGCTCACCATCTGTCAGGCTACCACGACTCGCCTATTGGATGTTCATTGCAGAGGCTCGACAATTGTATCGTAAATATTCGCCGAAGGCAACGGTCTGAAGAGATTTAGGCGAAATAGACCCACAATCAAGACCTGTCGATCACAACGAGGGCAACATGGGCTCTGTTGAACCGCTTCGTTATCTAACACCGTGTCGACTGTACACACGCTTGTCGGAGGGCCAAATAGACACCCACTTTATTATCAAGATCCGTCGATTACAGCGGAGTCTGTTGGACCGTTCTTATCTGAGACCGTGTTGACCGGCTTCGTCTACTCTATCATATACACGACTGTCGGAGGCGTTCCAACGGTCATGTGTGTTTCAAACTGATCTCTACTAAAACTGCGAGGCCACGCGGGGCTTACAATCTCCGCTTCACCATCCATCCTCACTCTCGTTATGCGCTTGCATTGCGCTCTCATTTCCAGTTTCTTGTTCGTTCCTATAGTTCTCGCAGATTATCACCGCGAGAAGCACCAGTCCCGATTGCTCAACAAGAAAAATATCAACAACACCGATGACCTGGTCCTCTGGGCCGGTGCTTCCCTGCATGAGAACAACCTGGTGTGTCTTTTCTGCACAATGTATCGCTTGATCTCATCCTGCCTTGTCCCAACAGGGAGTTTACAATACTACCACCGGAGCGTTCGCCGTTCCCCTCGCTTGGGATCATGCCAGTGGCAATAAAACTGGTGTCAGTATCGCGGTCAGTATCGGCGGTACCTGTGAAAATACTAGTAACGTTCGTTTCGCGGCCGGGATCGATATATATTTAATCGACGGTAACGTCACTTACAGAGGTAAAGTGACGTTTAAATCATGGCATCCAGTCACCGACCCCTTCGTGTATGTCTAGCTGGATTAGAGTGGGGTGACCAGACCAAGCGGTCATCAGAGTTGGTCATCACCACCGGAGACTTCGTCCGAGCCACCGTCAATGTGGATTCCCCCACGACCGGTTTCGCCATTCTCGAAAACCTCTCCAATGGCCAGTACTGGGCGGAGAGTTTCGCTGCACAACCTGCGGTCTGCCAGCAGACTGCAGAGTGGGTTGTGGCATCGCTGCAGAGTCATACCACGCCGGGCATACCTGTTCCCATGTTCAGCACAGTAACCTTTGTGAATGCCACAGCCAAGACTGGCTCCGCGACTCGGTCGTCCGGCGGGGCGAACGTCAATACCATCGAGTATAACGACAAGATGTTGACCACTGGCATGGCTGCCCGAAACGTCGTTGTTGTCGCACGTGAGATGTAGGAAGGCAAAGTAAGCTTGGCTTTGTTGGTAGAAGGAGCTCGATGTATTGTACTCCCACATCGCATCGCCTGCAGTTGTAACGGATTTCCCTAAGCTTTCACGATGCATTGTTAACAAAGAATTTCCTCATGGAGCCGCTATTATCGCTGGAATTCATGCGAGAATCCCAACGCTTCAAACTGTCGGACCAAGCAGACAGCTCTGGTGGCACAGACAAGGCTGAAGACAAAGATGATTGAAACACTTGGTGCTGTACTCGAGGGGACATGTAAAGATATGATTCGACTGTAGCACTAGCGTCCGTGATTGATGGGTATGTTACTTGCACTTGTAGTTTGCCTTGCTTGTGTATCATAATAAATCGTGTAGCAGTGGTCAAGCTTGGGTGGTTACCGAGACGGTCGCAAGTGTCCTTGTCTTTGGACCTCTGTACGCGAGGCCGACGAGAGAACTTGAAGACCGAGAGGGAGCGGATGGACGGGAGAAGGAGTGGATGGGCAAGCGGGCAGAGCCACTCTTCGGCCCGGGACGGGAGTCCGACTTGCCGGGTAGGGGCGTGAGCTGCGAGAGCGGGTGAGAACGCCTCGTAGGCGCATGTGCGTGGCAGTCGGGCTCGCGCACTCCGGACCCAAGGGAAGTGAGCTGCGAGACATGGGCGGGTGCGCTGAAACAGGTGAGGACGAGCGGTGTGGGCGACGAGTGTAGCACGAACTTGAAAACAACTCATCACTGCACCACAGGACCATCACGACTACCTCCGAGTATGGCCACGTCGCTTGTGGTCGACCATCTCACTCAATGCTGGATATCAGCTTTAGTGGCTACCCCGGCTCTGACGATACGGCGTTCTCTCAGGCTAGCGGCGAGACGGATCAAACCAGATTATCAGCGCTGTTTGTCCAACTGGGTCGACGTCCGCTTGTTCAACTTTCCTTCCTGAGGCTCCAATCGCGATACGATAACGCCGGCTAATAGCATTCCTGTGCCGGGTAGCTGAGATTCGATTCCTACACTGTCAGCGTTTCAGAATGATATTTACCATTCTTGCTTGCAGCACGTTTGATTCAAGTGCGACACCGTCGTTGCCATCCAGGGACCAGCGGCGACCTGTGGGACACATAAAAGCGTGAGGATGCGATGTTCTTTCGATCTCAGTCTCAGTCCCCTGCCATAGACGGTTGTCCAAACTTTTACCATGCGATTTGATTCCACTCTCACCTCCACCTTCTTGCTCGTTTCCGCAGTCCTGGCGGATCTCGGTCGCGAGCACCATTCATCCCGGTCCCTTGATGCCGTTGAATTTCCTAGCGACATCGCTGGTGCTGTCTCGACAAAGTTTGTGGGTCATCTATCTCAGACCATGTTTTGCTTGATCTCAACCTTTCACTGACAGGCACCCTATTATCACGTTGCTGGCAGTATCACGGCTCCATCTATTTGGAGTACGGATGACACCAACATCACCATCATGATCGGTCTCGACGGTGGTCCTGGCGCAACCTGTGCCAGTAACGCCACATTTCAGGCTGGGTTGATATGCAGTGTCATCTCCAATCAGACCTCTTACGGAGGTAAGGCAGTGTGAGGTCATGTGTCCACGATTTGTCTCACCCGCTCGTTGTTTTTTTGCGTATAGTCGTTGTCTCCTGGTATCCCGCTCCTGCCCAGACATTCGCAGATTTAGACATCTCTCCTGGAAACATCGTTCAAGTCACAGTTGCGGTGTCAGATCCGACAACAGGTTATGCAATGGTCGAGGTTCTGGGTAGTACGGAAACAGGAAATCTCACTATAACCAAGAGATTCAGCTCTCAAGGCGCACTCTGTCAGAAGAATGCATGGTGGTTGGTCGAAGGGTCGAGTGATCATGATTTTGCCCGCTTTGACAATATCACCATCGGAAAACCCACGACTTACGGCCAAGATAGTAACGTGCAATATGACGCCGGTTCATCCTCGGTCTATGATATCATCTCAGACGACGGTCGACCTCTGGCCACTGTCCTAGCCTACATGGATTTAATCCGAGTCAAGGACAATCGCACGTAGTACTAGGAACATGCAAGGAAAGGTGGGGCATCTGCATCAGTTGCCTGGTTGCTATGTCACTTTACACTGTAGACACCAGCTGTCCAACAAATCTCAGACAACATGTAGTTTTACTATTTATCCACCCGACTGTTGCTGTGTTATTTATAGCCGATATATGATTGACCGGGACACGATACGGCGTGCTCTAACAAGTTTGCTTGTTCGATTTTCTCTTCTGGGGCTCCAAGCTCCAATCGCGATAACGGATGTTACGCCGGCTAATAACATTCCTGTGTCAGGGTATTTCTCAAACTCTGCATCCTCGACAAGCCCGTTCCAGATGGCCTACCAGACAATCTCAAGGAGACCTTTCAGGTTGGTACCCGTACAAACAATTGAATGTCTGCCACACAACGCGGGGCTGAGGGTGCGCTTTAAAACCCAGAATGGGTCTTCCATTTTGCCACTGGCTGGGTGAATCACAACGAGAACGAGGTCCCATGTGTTGAGAGCACCCCAAGTCAGCACATGCGCCACCCACGCTCTTTCAACCCCACCATGTCACTCGTAGATTCTGGCAAACAACAGCATGTACAAGAGTTTCTGAGAAAGTCTCTCTTTGGAGAAGAACTTGTCAACACCCAGTTCCATCTGTTCTCGTCGAGATCTCTACCATCCAGTCGGCTCACCAAGCCTCGTGTCCTTTGCGCGAACAACGTTCTTCTGGCCCAGAGTTCGAAATATTTTGTAGACCGTGAGTGATTCCTTTCGAAATGGTTCTTGGGGCGGTGTTCAACAGTGTCCAGTGCTGAGCTCAGATCTGAATTCTTCCGACGGCTCGCTGAGCGACATTGCGGATGTAAACGAAGTACCAAGTCACATTCACAAAGACGATTATGGCTATGGAAGCGACAGCGACCTCGATGATGATGACGACCCAAGCTCCGAGACTGTAAAGGCCGAGTCTCCAATGATACCAACAACCGCTCCCCCAATTAGCATCAAGACCCAACTCAAAGACGACGACCAGTAGGGTACATCATCACTTGATCGATTCTGTATCTGATCTCACCGTGTAGACTGTCCGATGACGGCTCCGAATCAGTTAGTTCTGATATGTTCGTCATGAGCCCAGAACATCCAAGGATGGATGAGCTGATTGAGATCGTTGGATTGGTCACGAAAGGCGAGAGTGCGGTCCAGGAATGTCTGGGTAAGGTAGAGACGGCGAGCCAGACTGGTACGCGTCTGCGTTCTTTGGGGAGTCGCCATGTACTCGTCAAAGATACTGCATTTCAAACGTAAGCTCGCATCAGCTTCCTCGTTATGTCTGGATTAGTGACGCTCGACGTTCAGATGGTATACCCTCTTGAATTATCTCTACACCGATAAGATCAATTTCGAACCTCTTGGTTCAGCTATGCCTGTAGGGCAACTCCGTGAATCCTCCGCGAACTCCCTAGATGAGCCGAGGTGTTCTGCCAAGTCTATGTATCGTCTAGCCTGTAAGGTGAGCATGTTCAACCAATAATCGATTTTTTGGGGCCGCAAGTTAAATATGGTATATTAGGTTGGGCTTGATGATCTACGGGAGGGGGCTCTGGCCCACATCCGGAGCAACCTCACAGAAGATAATATCCTGAAAGAGCTTTCGTGCAGCCTTGTCTCGAGGTCTGTCTTCGTTGGTTCTCGACTAATGACGATGTCGACTCACCAAACTCAAACCGTAGCCATCCGCAACTCCTCGAGATGGAGCTCGACGTTTTGTACACCCACATCGGATCTCCGCCTGTTGTCGCGGGTTTTCCTGCGCTCGCACAACGGATTGCTCAAAAGGAGCTTCGTCATGGAGCTGATATCGTCATTGGGATCCACACGAGGCTTTTAAAGGAACGTCAACCTTCACCCTTGCTTTCGAGACTGTCGTCTCCCATCTCCCATCCTCTCACTCCTCCACCGGCAGTCACGTCTACCCCTCCGCCTTGGCCTGGCATCGATTCGCCACCACTGACCGTCCGAGCCCCGAGCGACATCGTTGAATATGTATGTTCTTCATCAGGGAGTAAGGTCTCCGATACTAATGTAGAATCCCAGATGCCCATCACACAGAACTGTGTTGGTGTAAAGATCGAGGAATCCGAGACGGAGAATTTTTTTGCGCCGGCCACCAAGAAAGGAAAAGAGAAAGTTGGCGGAGGTGGCGGAGGTAAAAAGAAGCCAATCCGCAAGAAGGTTGATAATGAGGAATTACTCTGAATCATCTTGACTTCTCCCATCACATGGGTGGAGTTCTCAAGTCAGACTAAGAATCTTCTGATATATTTAATAAACCACTTACAAATTTATCGTGTAGCTCAGCTTCATTCTATTCGTTGAGTGGACTCTTCGTTGTGCGTTCTATGAGGGTGCAAGCTATGGCTGTACGAGCCCCGTCGACTACACGAGTCGTTGTCTGAGATAGGACAAAACAGACTCGCGCTCTCGATCGTCTACACCCCCAACAAGTTTCCTCTTTATACCTTGTGCTGTGGATGAGAATACAGCAGAAAGTGGAATGTTGTGTACTAGTAGAGGGGGAGTGCCTGTAATGACCATCCGTCGGCTTCCAAGGTGCCAGTCCAAGGATGACCAAACTAAATACTCACCATAAACGCTCTTGGTCTTGTTCGCAGAAGACGGCAAGCAAGTAGTGAGCAGCGGGAACGAGGGGAACAGTGCTCCGGCGACGGCGAGCGGAGGACGGACAAGAAATCGGCGAATCACTTCAAATCAAAGAGGCAGAAAATCGAGTCTATGCTGCAGGGCTGTCTGCAGACTGCAAATGGCTAGTGCATGGAGGGTCATTGAACTGGCAGGGCGGAAGGTTTTCACATTGTCCCACTTTCAGATCCATGGAAAGATCCTCGACATCAGAAACACGGTATTCTGGGCTGATATTGCACCCGATTCCGCAGAATTGGCGACACATTCAAGTTGGTCTGAAATCCTTACCGCAATCATCACCGTGGGGGTCTCCACTTTCCTGCAGCGAGTGAAACTGGGCTGCTCTGGGAACAATTTCTTCTCTTACATTGTCTGGGACATTCATAGCATAGTCTATTAGTGCACTACACAGTGGATTGCTTGCATCCTCACCTTTTTCGCGAAGTAAAAACATTTGCGACTACACGGTTAGGTCGTTGCAACCGCTGACGTAAGCCCTAAATCAAGTTCAATTGTCTCAGGAAGAAGAAACATGCGACGATCAACACTTGCCTTCTCCCCACGAAATATCGACTTTCGTTATCATGAACACATCCCCCCGCTGCAATGGAAGCGAACGATGTACTCGTGCGCTGAGCCACTCGTTTGCAAAGTTACTATAATAGGTAACTTTGGCAAACATGTCGAGAAGCAATCAAGCATTTTCACCATATTAGTACGATGGTCACTAACCGAGTGGCACCCCCCTGATGCTTTGGCCTCTGGACGTGATTGCTTCCTGAAAATAGCCTTACAAGGTATTTTTCGTGGTGGCTATGAAAAGTTACTCCGACGCAATCATACATCTCAATGGCCACGATGTGGACTCCCCAACGGTATAAAATGGCGCGTGGTGAGGATGGATTGATTCATCCCCAGCGCCTACTTTCCACTCAGTGGACACGCGAGCTATTCCCTCCCCTCCTGCGTGCCTATTGGTGGCTCCATAATCGCACCCATCCTCTCCCTCCCTCTTCTCAATCATCTCTTTCGCTCGGATTCAGGCCATGGCAAAACCTCGCGCTACTGTATGTACTCAGTTATTATTGCGTGCACGCGTCACTCATCCACCCTATCCAGTCAGTCAACTGTCCGACGTGTGGCAAGACTATTAGCCGCAATAATGATCTGCCTCGGCATATGAAAGTCCACATGCCAGACAAGGAGAAACAAAAACAGTATGCACGCTGTCTAAAACTATTATCACGTCTCGTGATGCTGACCATCCCGACAGAAAGTTCCCTTGTCCCTACCAACTCGAAGGTTGTACATTCCGGACATTCCAAAAGTCCAACCTCAAGACACATCTGAATGTCCAGTGAGTGTGCCACAAATGAAGGAATACATCCGTTGTTCACGCGCTTGATAGTACGGGTGAACGTCCCCATAAATGCCCTGTAGAGGGGTGCCAATTTCGTACGGGGGACCCGGGTTCCCTCAGTCGACACTGCAAGGAAACGCACAAGAATCAGTCAAAACAAGCATCTGGGAGTCATCGTCCCGCTTGTACTCGGAAAACCACGCGTCGACGGCGAAGGACATCACCATATCCTTGTTCATCTCCATCGCATGATGACGACGACTACATAGTGGAGGGCAGCAAGAATACCTCTCCAGCATACGGTACTGAGTTGACCATCAAACGCGTACAGGACAACGATACACCACTCGCATTCCTGGAGAACGTGTATCCTTCCCCCTCCGAATCAAGAGTGTCGATCGCACCAGAGGCACCGGTGGAAAATCACGCGCAACTGCTCGTCCCCGACTTTGGTGACTTTTCCACCTTTGGCTTCGACTCGGTTTCCCTGCATGTCTCGCATAGCGCTATCGATGATGGGTCGTTTGACGGTTTTTGTTCCGGATTCAACGACTGGCTACCCGGGCCAATGCCTGGTCCCTCCTTCCCTACGCCGGCGGCTAACTACACTAACGGCGACACCTCATTACTTGCATCCTTCTTACCTGGGTCGTACAGCATCGACACACCCATACCTGCATCATTATTCCCAGCCCTCCCCTTACCTGTAGTTTCGTATACAACCAACGATTCATCTACACACATTCCCCCATCCCTCTTCCCTGGTGCTCACGAAACGACATACGCTGTGGACAATTCACCCGCACCCCTACCGGGATTCTGGACCCTCCCTGGATACGACATACAGCCTACTGTTAACAACGCATCTCTTGTACATGAATACGCTACCGAAGCACTGCTCAATGACCAGACCTACTCGTGGCAGCCCAATTCGTTCGCTGCGACAGATATGGATGTGGGTACCTACCCCCAACCTTTCGCTGCCGACTTTGATCAAGGCTATCTGGATGCCACCTCGATCAACGCTATCTAAGAGACGAGCAGCGGGTCCACGAACCAAGAGAAGAGCTGGATTCTCCTCATGCCTTTCTTTCTCTTTCTTTGACTCGGCACGCATTTGTATCAATACGCACGCATACCTTTCATCTCTGAATCATGCTCCACGGAGACTATTCATATCATCATCACGTTCACACTCGGATACGTTATAATTATCTCGTATCTATCCATCACAGGTGGATGTATCATCTCGTATATCACATTGTCGCCGACTTCTTCCTGCATACTTTGTTCGGACGAACCTCATAAGCGTGCTATGAGTATAAAGATTGGTAGGCCCACGATAAGTCATCCCAAATCTTTTGTTCGGGTGATTTGACGAGGATATGCCTGCTTGACACGACGTCGAGGATGCGATTTCCAAGGGAGCATCCATATTTCCATCTGCCGATTTGAGCTTCCAGGCGGGGTCGAGCCTCATTATGACGATTTCTGCATGTCGTTCAAACGCTAGAATGGCGTCCAGTCAATCCCAAGCCAACGACAAGCGATTAACAGACCTTGAACACAGTCGGCTCTCTCTCCTGAGATGGGTCAGTGAATGGAGAGCACGCACAAGATGGTACGAATTTTCACACTCCGACGCCACTCACACCGTCATCATGGTCGACCTCTACATGCAAAATAGCAATGATCAATGGATCCGTGGATTAGAAATACCACTAGAGGACATCCAGAGGCTCTCTCTTCGGCCTCTCAAGTGGCTTCGCTTTGTGGCCTTTGCTGTTCTTGGTGCTAAAGGCGATCTCTTGGATGCTCCTGATGGCAACATCGTCAATTACGACTCTATCTCGGTCACTGATGCTGAAAGTTATTATTTCTTCCCGGACGGTAATCCCTCGTGTTTACAGCCATCCTTGACTGACAAGGTCCATTCAAACAGGAGGCTACCATCTCATTGATTCCAAGGTGCTAGCTGACCAGAACACTTCATCTGTTTCTACTCCACGTCGCTCCACTTTTCGTCATGATGTTGCTCAGCGTGATGACGATCGTTGTGTGATCACGGGAAATCGAGGCGACGGATGCCATGCAGCTCACATTATCCCACATTCCAAGGGCGATCAGGTATCGTTCTCAATTTAGTTTACAAATGCCTATAGCTCCCTTTTTTTCGCTAGTACATCCGCCTCGTCATTTCTGGTCGTAGGTGTTTATATGAAGATCAGCAAGTTGACCTCCGAAGTGACCTCGAGATCGATTCTACTTAGAATGGGATGTTGCTGACCCCTGATCTTCATGATCGATTTTCCCGGGGACTGAGTGCACTCTTGAAGGTATGTGAATCGGCTCGGTTATTATTGCCTTTTGATACGAAGTGACTGCTTTTCCTAGACTCCCAACTTTGCCCTAGACCCCGCTGACATCTCACAGGTGGAGCCTGACGAGACACCCGCTTCGCGCACCACAATCCAACACTTGAAACCGTGCAAGGGCATGTACCCCGTTCTGCAGGGAGATGTCCGAGTCGACTGGACTGTGGAGGATGCCCCTCCGAGCATACTCCTCGATTACATGTATGGGGTCAGTGTCATCCAACGTTGGGCCACCGCAGACATCCGGAACTTGCTTGAGGAGCACCACGAGACTCATCACAAGATTGCTGATGTACCGGATAACCCAGCTGACCCTGATCACGACCCTTCGCAGGCTAAATACCGCCGTGGAATCCGTCAGACGAGCAGGGAGGCAATTGATGGTTTATTTTGATGATGTGGTCTACATGGTAAGGTAAAGTGACTACCATAAAACTACTACACGACGGACGTTATCCAACAGTCATCATCATTCATGACAATATGCAGTGTAGATAATGCGATTCTATATCTACTTAGAGGACAGTTGCAGACGTAAAAAAACGAAATAGCGTTCACTGATTCGTGAACGGTGTGATACTGTGTAGGGTGTACTAATCGTGATGCAGCTGAGGTTTGGTTGAGAAGATACAATGAACGCGATGACGACGTACGGGCAGAGGTTGACAAAGGCCCAATACTAAACATCACAGTATCTCGACGACTTCAGTACGAACGTCCTTGGCAAAGTTGATTGAGCGCTTGATTCCGGGCACGACGATCTCGTGTTCAGCAGCGACACGCTTAAACTCTCCATTGGGTTGCTGCTGGAGCAATAGCGCATGGAATGGTTGTTGCAGACGAACAACCAGCCGCAACGCCCGCGTATAGATGTCCATCGTGGCGGCAGGTAGAGCGCGCGATGGCGAAGTAGGTGTGAAACCAGGTTCGGTCTCCGGATCGGACTCTTCGTCGTCTGAATCGTCATCCGCTGTACTTCCCCAAATGATACCGTCAAGTGGATCACATATGTCGCGAACCCACGGATGAACAAGAATGAGCCTGCGTGGCTCTGCCAACGGGAGCCTATCCGATGTCTGGAATTCGATGTCACCGATCCCTGATATCCTAGCACGGTAACGGTGCTCTTGACCGCTTGCGGAAACGTGTTTACCAAGCCTTCTGACTGTGAAGATAATGCAAGGCAGGTATAGCCGGCGATTGGCGAAACGGGATGGGGGTAGACGGGTGATCCGGTCGTAGATAAGTGTAGCATCTGTCTGCGATAACGAATTTCTTAACGTGGCCACCTGCGTGTTCATGTCAGCGTCGTTGATGGCAGGCGAAGAACCGGGCGGTTCGCTGTACACTGCGAGAGTGGCGGGAAGGCAGCTGTTGTATGACGACGACTTGCCGGTCCAGGAGAGCACCGTCACTTCCCCGGAACGGGATACGATCTCCTCCAATAGGTGGCCAAGTGCGGCATCTCCTTCTCCGTAGCGTGGTACGATGTCACTCTTGAAGATGCCAATTAACGAGTAGGCCACGTCTTCTTCCACCGTCGCGTTCCGTGTCGAGGCGAGTCGTAATTTCTCTCGGACGGTGAGGTCATCCGGGTTGAACACGATGATTGTTTGACGAGCAATCTGGAAGGCATCTGCAAGCTCCTGCATGATGTCCGGGGATTCCTTGTGGTTAGACCGGGTATCATCAAGGTAAGGCTTCCAATCCTGGTCATAGAATCTAACCACTCTCGCGGCAAGAAGCTCTTGAGCGGTCCAAGCACGCGTCATCCAGGGACTTTCTGTGAGATCGCCAAGGGAGGAAGGAGACTCCACATCTGCCAAATGGACAAACGTGGCCGCAGATGCTTCGTACCATTTGTACATCATTGCGAGCGATTGGTTCAACACCGTGCTGATCGTCCTGTCAATGCAGCAGGTGTCACACCACGCCCACCGATATCCGTCCGAGCGTACAACCTCACAGAACTTGTGCAACTTCTCGTTCGATGAAGAGTCCAGCTCCCAAACGGAGCCAACCTCATCGACGTCTTGGAATGAGAACTCATCCTCATCCCATACGTGCGACAGCATCACATATCGGAAATACTCTTCCACTACTCGCTGGATGCGTATGTCGTCCAATGCTTCCGTTATAGAGGAAAATAGTTTTTTGTATTCTGGTCCCGACTTGAATATACGAGTTCGTTCCGGTCCATCGCACAGACGACCACTCTTGACATCAATGAGCACGAGAGGGGATATCCTGAGTACTCCGCGAACGACGATGTCGATGTTTGTTTCCGACCGGGACGGGGAAACATATTTCTTGCTTATCTCTGTGCAACGTAAGTTACAATATTATCCTTCACATTAGCAGTGACACTGACGACGAATGTCTTGATCCGGAGATGACTGGATGAGGGAAAACATATGGGAAAACGCATTGATTGCTTCGTCGTACCGCTGCAATCCATGCAGGGCGGCATGCCTTCTCTCATATCCCCATGGACTCGAAGAGTCTGCCTCGATTGCCTGTGTCAGTTGAATTCAGGTTAGTGAGGTGCCAAGAAATGTGAGACCGTACGTCATCTGCATCCTCCAATGCATCTTCCCACCACCCCAGCATCGCTTTGGCGTTGCTGCGCTTCATAAGGAGATCGACTGGGTTGGGCGGATTCAGGTACAACGCAGTAGAGTATTGGACAATTGCTCTCTTAGGATCCTCAGATTCTACAGAAGCGTCACCGTTGCTTTCGAATGTGGTACGACATTTTTGAACGAGATCTGGCACCGAACAGTGAGCATATTTGTAAATGATCACAAGATGTATACCCTCGTCCCAATTGGCAATCACCTCACTCGTTAATGGTCCTTCACCGAGAGTCTCGAGCATAGCAGAAAGCGGGTCCGGCACATCTGCATGGCCCGCGGCATACATCGCTTTCCATAAGTGCAACTGAATCGTGGGGCCAAGGCTGTCAAAGTCCCATCCAAATATCTTTCAAATAGAGTCAGTATAAATGCGGAAGGACTCGAAACCATTGGATTACAATGGAAATGACCGCCAAGTAAGAATTCTGGCGAAACGGGAGGGCTTCTTGCGCGCGCCTAAACAATTCTGTCGCACGTTTGCTGTCTCCTTCTCTCATTGACACGCCTCCGAGTATGAGGAGCATCTGGGCCTGTAAAATACCTTGTCAGTCCTACCTGAGCGTGTCCAGATGTTCGAGTACGTACCCGTACGGTGATACATGGTGACTCGTCATCGACTATCTTGATCAGGTCATCTACACGCAATAAAGCGTCATCGTGTTTTCCGCATTCAAACAAAACAATTGCCTGGGACAAAACATCAGCACTAGTAGCACCAGTGAGGAAAAAAGCCACATACCTTGATTAACAAGAGAAGCTTATGTTCACTTGGAAGGCCGTCGCTGAACACAAGGTCAAATCTGCGCATGGCCTGTTCATACTCTCCGTTTCCAGCATAGGCGACTGCGTTTGCAATATAGCCAATAACAGATGGCTGAACGTCTATAGACTAATGCGTGATAGTCAGCAGTACCGCAGAATGAACTACGACTGAAACTCACCTTGTTGGCATCTTCGAGAGCCATGTGCCACTGTTTCGAACGAGTCCGCACAAGAGCACGCTGAGCAAGGGCATGTGCGTGATGAAAAGGACTCGAGGGATGCGTAATATCTTCAGCCAGGAGCTGCTCGACGCGAGTCCAGTCGCCCTGCGACCACGATCTGAATGCCGCGTCACTGATGCAGACAAAGGGCAAATGTGATCCTGTGAGGGAAAGTGAGGTAGTTAGAGCAAGCGAGCAAACGATGTTTCGTTAAAACTCACGTTTCTGGGGGAAAACAAGTGCGAATGATGAACTGTTAGACCAACGTCAACTTTGAATGAATGGCATTGCTTACATTTACTGTCAAGTACGAGCTTGGAAGGATGTCACGGAGACTCCGGAGGGTGACCTTCCCGTTTTCTTCTCCGGTGACAATGCAATCGTCGCTGGGAGAGAGCGCAATGGACCAAACACTGCTCGTAAGCTTGATTTCGGAACCGATTTGCGTGTGACCAGAGGTGTCCCAAAAGGTTAATGAGTCGGACGCGATGACGACGGCGAATTTTTGATTGCGCGATAGGATGATGGAAGCGGGATATCCGTCGGGAATGGACCACTTGCTGAGTAGGGTCCCAGAGGAGGTATCGAAACACTTCACCTCCGAGTCGCCTGACGAAGCGGCAAAAAGTTGAAGACCGTCGGTCGACCATGCAAGCGGTGACGATAGGTTGCTTGGGAACCCGCAGGGGATTTCCAACAGCTGTTGGCCATTCTCGCTGTCGTAGATGCGAATCGACTGTGGGTCCTCGTCGTCACCAGTACCAGTAGCGGTAGCGAGTCGGTCACCGTCTGGAGAGAACCGCACCGTTATAACGATACCGTCGTGTTCAAGTGGTCCCACGAGTGTTTTGCCGGTGCTCATGCTGTGGATGAATGCGAGCTTGTCATACCCACCCGTCGCAAATCGCATAGAGTCGGAAGAGATGTCCACCGAGAACACCGTGTCTTCGTGACCGTCGACGTCGAAAACCTTTTCGTGGGTTTCCACATCCAACACAATAGCATCCGCATCTCCTTCATTCATACCTACACCCCGGAGTCCACACACCAGCCATTTGCGATCTGGAGATAGCGCAGCAGCGTAGATTTCTGCCCTTTCAGTTCGAATTGGTTCGCCAACCTCTTGTCCAACATCCACGAGCCATCGACGAAGCACTCCCTCCTCACCGCCGCTCACTACTTGCTTGCCGTCCTCGGTGAAGAAGACCGAGCATATTGCATGTTCACTTTTGATTTCAATCAGTCTTGATCCACCTAGAAGTCGACGGGCAGTCATTACAGGTTCTATGAAACGAACACTACGTGCCTTTCGGTGTCGACGTCATAACCGCCCACCGCACAAGGGACAGACAAGAACTTGGGTTGTGTGTGCACACACGTGCAGGATCAAGGGCACGACTTGCATGCTAGGTACGCGCGTTTTGTCTTATCGATCACGATATAGATTAGCTCACACCACGGCGCTGGTGCCTCGTGTTTACCATTCCGATATTCACACCAGATACATACTATCCGAGTCTCCCTTCCCTCTCTGGCAGTCGTGTCAGAATGCACACCAAACGCTTCAGTCGGTGAATATGACATACAATGAACTGGCGTGTGGCATAGGGAACTGTACAGGAATACTGACGATCAGACAAGCACACGCGTTTATTACATTGTGTGATTCACGACCCTCCAGGCACTCCTGGACCCCTTTTGTTTACATTTGTTGTACATTATATTTTTCAATAGCTCCCGTGTCCCTTTGAGATATCGGACTACTCGTTTTGCCGCTTCCCAATGTACTGTACGATAGCAGTCGAGGTAGCGGCATAGCTGATGTACTGCGTAAACGATGTCGGGCCGTGTTCCAGTCGCAAGATACATAAGAGACCCGACGAGCGAGTGGTAAGGGGTTCGTGCAAGTTTGGCCTGTTCTTCGACTGATGCGGGCTCCATGGGACGTGACAATCGCAATCCGGGGTCCATCAGGATATGTACCGGGTGGGCGTCGTGCAGACCGAACTGGGATACGATGTTGTCAATGAGGGTGGTCTGCGAGAGAGATACTGTGCGTGATGGACGGTCACGTCTGATGGCGATCCCGATGCAGAAGTGCGCGTCGCGCCACTTCGTCGGCTGGAACAGTGAATACTCGCCAATAATCGAAGATGTTCGACTTGCAAAAACGCAAATTGCTCGACCAAAAGCCGAACGCTTGGAACCTGCACAGGTAAATATCTGCCCTGTGGGTACATGCGTCGTTCCGGCAGAGCTTCCCTGTACACACCAGCAAAGCGAAACAGTTCGCGTAGCAATGCGAACGAAACATGTTGTACCGAGAAACAATCTTCTGCATCAGAGAGAATGCGCACAAACGGCAATGAGGACACTGTATCACCACCCCAAAAGAACGAGGTAAGCAGGAATGAACTGCTAACGAAGAGCTCGAAGACAGCGCAAACTAACTTTAGTCTATAAAACCTGTTCTGAAAGAACCACAACTGTCAAAATCACCAAAGTGTACCGGCGACAACACAGAGACAACATTTCCCCTAAGAATCGAGCAAACAGAACCAAACAACCCGATAAATCCATGTAACCGATCAGAGGCGACTTAAATTTTCCAGACCTGGCCCCTTCCAGGGTCCAGGAATGTATCAGGCAAATGAACGCGTCACGCATCTAGACGTAACCTGTCACGTCGTCCCCTCAAATGGAGACCCGACCAATCAAAGATACGCTGGGATTCCAAGCCGTCCCCGTCTATACCTAACCTGACGATCATACACGATGCAAAGCAGATGGATGGAGAGTTAATCATCGCTCGTTGCGGTGTAGGTGCACTTCAATATCTGACTACAGACCAAACATCACAGTATCTCATTCGCGTACATCGTTGAACTTTGGAACGTCACGATTTCTGAATACATAGCATGATAAGAAGCACAAGAAATGGGATACAATGCAGGGTAGAGTCGTCGATGCAAAGCAAAAAGGACGACAAAGTACGGGTGGAGACGTGCATGACATTAGCATGAACATCTTTGGCAAATTTGATCGAGCAATCGATACGATCTTGTGCTCAGCGGCGACTCGCTTGTAAAGGTCCTTGGATTGCTTCTGGAGCAACAGCACATGGAACGGCTGTTGCAGACGGGCGACCAGCCGCAACGCTCTGGTATAGTCGTCCATAGTCTGCGCTGAGACAGTCGTCTTAGCACGTGATGCGATTTCACCATCGAGCTCACCATCATTGGCATTGTCTGTTGTGCCTCCCCAAGCGAAAGAGATTGTCCGACGTCTGGAACACCACGTTTCCGATCCCTGACACGCTAGCTTGGTAACGGTTCTCTAGATCGCTTCCACAGTCTTGTGGCTCGAGAGTCTTGACCGTGAAGATGATGCAGGCGAGGTGTAGTCGGCTTTGGGAGAAGCTGACGGGAGGTAAACGGGAAATCTGGACATGGATACGCAAAACCTCTGTCTCGGAAAATGGCTGCAACGCACACGTTCATTTCAGCATCATTCATGGCAGTCCAGGTGGTTGACTATACACGGCGAGGGTGTTGCCAGGAACACAGCTGTTGTATGACGAGGACGATTTACCAGGCTCCAGCACTGTCATCTCGTCGCGACTCGCGAGCCGCGATCTCTTCCAGTAGGCGGCCCAGCGCGGTAGCGAATATCTCTGCCCCTTCAATTCGAATTGGTTCCCCGACCTCTTGTCCGTCTTCCACCCGCCATCGACCCCTCTTTACTGCCGCTCCATACCTGCCTCTGCAAACAAGACCGAATTTCTAGCATGTTGATTGATTTCAATCGTTGGTGATCCACCTAGAATTGTTGATGGGAGGTCATTACAGGTACTTGCCTACGACCACTGGCAGTACGTACCGCTTGCCATCGACTGTATACCCGCCACAGGAATGGACAGACAGGAAACTTGGGTTGGGAGTGCTGGGTCGAGGGGAACGTGTGTTATGTATGCCTTTTTTTCATGTCGATCATGATACGCTCGTGCATCGAATTTGTCTTCACGACGAAGCAACTATCGGATGCATGATGTGATACATGAATAGGGAAAAGGGCGGGGAAACGGCGAAGAGATAACGCAAACAAGACAACGATAACTAGATGAGCACGAAACAATAGAATCCATACTTGCATCACAATACCTCCACGACGCCAGTCTGAACGTCCTTGGAGAAGGTGTGCGGGCGTTTGATTCCGGGAATGACGATCGCGTGCTCGGTAGCAACTCGCTTGAACTCTCCTTTGGGTTGTTGCTCGAGCAGCAGCCCATGGAACGGCTGCTGCAGACGAACAACCAGCCGCAACGCTCGGGTATACTCGTCCATCATGGCAGTGGGTACAGCATGCAATGGTGAAGCAGGTGCAGAACCGGACTCGGTTTCAGGGTCAGACTCGTCGTCCTCGTCGTCCTCGTCATCTGCTGCCATTCCCCACGTGAAACCATCATGTGGATCACGCAGCTCATGAATCCATGGATGAACGAAAATCAGCTTGCGTGGCTCCGCCACCGGGAGCCTGTCCGACGTCCGGAATTCCACATCCCCAATCCCAGATACCTTGGCACGGTAGTGATTCTCCAGACCACTCGTAAAATTTTGGATACCGAGCCTTCGAACTGTGAGGATGATGCAAGGTAAATGGAGTCGGCGGTTGGCAAACCGGGGAGCGGGTAAACGAGTGACTCGGTCGTGGATAAGCACAGCGTCCGTCTGCGAGAGTGTATTTCTTAACCCGGCAACGCGCTCGTCCAAGTCAGTGTCGGTGATAGGCAATAAACAACCAGGCGGCTGGCTGTACACCTCGAGGGAGACGGGGAGGCAGCTATTGTATGATGATGACGTGCCATTCCACGCCAGTACCGTCACTTCACCTGATCGTGCTACGACCTCTTCTAGCAGGTGGCCCACTGCGGCGTCTCCTTCTCCATACTCTGGCCTGATATCGCTCTTGAACAGTCCGATCAGCGAGTATGCAATATCTTCATCCACCGTGGCCTTGCGTGTCGAGGCTAGTCGGAGCTTCTCTCGAATGCCGAGACTGTCGGGGTTGAAAGCGGTAATGATATTGTGAGCAACACTGATTGCATCTGCGAGCTCCTCCATGATCTCTGGCACCTCCTTGTGATTGGGCCTGGCGTCACCGAGATAAGGCTGCCAGTCACGTGTGTAGAACCGGATGACCATCGGTGCAAGGAGCTCTTGAGACGTCCAAGCCCGGGTGAGCCACTTGCTGCGCTTGAGACCGCCACGGGTAGATGGAGACATGATGTCTTCGAGGAGGACAAACGTGGCTGTGGATGCTTCATACCACTTGTACATCATTTTGAGGGATTGGTTCAACACCGTGCTGATCGTCTTATCAATGCAACAGGTATCGCTCCAAGCCCACCGATATCCGTCCGTGCGAACCACTTCACAGAAGTTGCGCAACTTGTCGTTCAACGACGATGAACCCAGCTTCCAGACTGAGCCGGCCTGATTGACATCTTGGAATGATGGCTCCTTCCCTTGCCATACGTGTGAAAGCGTCACATATCGGAAGAATGCTTCCACAACTCGCTGGATGTGTCCGTCGTCCAGGGCCTGCGTCATAGAGTAAACCAACTCTTTGAACTCCGGTTCCGACTTGAATATACGCCCTCGTTCTGGTCCATCGCAGAGACAACCACTCTTGACGTCAATAAGCACCAGCGGGGATATCTTGGAGACTCCGCGGACGACATTGTCGATGGCCGTCTCCGACAGAGAGGGAGAAATGTATTTCTTGACTAGTTCTGTCCAATGTGATTTACGATGCTATTTTTACGCCGAAAGGTGACACTCACGACAGGCATCTGGATCGGGAGACGACTCGATAAGGGAGTACATGCGGACGAACGAATTCATCGCATCATCGTACCGCCGTAATCCATGGAGCGCCACATATCTTCTCTCATAGCCCCATGGACTCGAAGAGTCCTCCTTGATTGCCTGAGTCGGTTGAGTTCTAGACTGTCACATACCAAAGAGAGAGCGAAGGTATACCTCATCTGCATCTGTCAACGCATCCTCCCACAACCCCAATACCCCTCGGGCAGTGCTCCGTTTGACCAGAATCCTAGCTGGTTTCGGCGGGTTCAGAAACAGCGCAGCAGAGTATCGTACGATCGTTTGCTTGGGATCGTTCGACCTGGCTGCTTCATCACCACTGCTTTCGAACGTTGTGGCACACGTTTCAATGATGTCTGGCATCGAACAATCAACGCCTATCGTTGTAGTCGATCATGAGAATGCGCACCTGAGTCCCAACCTGCGATCATCTCGGTCGTTAACGCTCCTTCGCCAAGTGTATCGACCATGGTATACACAGCTTTAGTCAACACTAGCTGAATTTCGGTGGAAAGTCTGCCAAAGTTCCAACCGAATATCTATGAAGTAGAGTTGGCGTCATTAATGAGGAAGAAGAGAAAAGATTAACTGACAAGGGAGATGACCACTAGATAGGGACTTTTCTGGACTGGGATGGCTTCTTTGGCACGCTTGAACAATTCTACTGCGCGTTCGTGGTCTCCTCCTCCCACCGACGCGGCTTCACGCAAGAGAATCATGTGAGCCTGCACCACGTCTCGTGAATATTTGTTAGATTCCGATGCTTGCCGTGTACATACCTTGACAGCTATATACGGTGACTTGTCATGATCGACTATATGAATTAAATGGTCTACACGGGAAATAGCTTTGTCGTATTTTCCGCACTCGAAGGAGGCAATCGCCTGAGGGAAACGAAAGATCGGCACTAATAGCGACGAAGAGGCGGAAGCGTACCTTGATTAACAAGAGAAGATTATTATTTTCACTTGGAAGCCCCTCGCTGAACACCAAGTCAAATACATCCAGCGCGGACTCGTGCTCCCCACTGCCGACGAGGGCGAGCGCACGTGCAATATAACCGATGACGGATCGCTTGACCTTGATAGACTCGTTTTGATGGTCAGCACAATAGATACGACAGGTGGCTGAATGCTACCTTGTTGGCATCGTCGAGGGCCGTGTCCCAGTGTTTCGAACGGGTCCCCAGGAGGGCGCGGTAAGCGAGTGCACGTGCGTGGAAAGAAGGATTTGTGGGACATGTGATGTCTTCATTCAGGAGTTGTTCGACGCGAGTCAAATCGCCCTGTGCCCACGACTCGAATGCTGGACTACTGATGGCCATAAAGGGCAACTATGACACTGCACAGGAGAACGACGTTGTTGGGACAAGAGAGCAACAGATACTCGAACACTCACCTTGCGAGGCGAAAGGGGGAGTGGGGCCAGGAACTGTTAGACAGTCGACATTGAATGCACGAGATTGCTTACATTTACATCCACTGTCAAGTACGAGCTCGGAAGGATGTCACGAAGGCTGTAGATGGTGATTTTCCCGTTTACTTCTCCAGTCACAATGCAGTCGTCATTTGGGGAGAGCGAAATCGACCAAATGTGGCTTGCGAGCTCGATAACCGACCCGATTTGCTGGCCCGTATAAGTGTCCCTAAAAAGCAGTGACATGGATGCGGCGGCGACAGCAAACTTTTGGTTACGGGCCAGGACAATGGAAAGAGCCCATTTAGCACCAGGAACGGTCCATTTATTGAGCAGGGCTCCCGAGGATGTATCGAAACACTTTGCTTCGCCTAACGTGGCAGCATAGAGTTGACGACCGTCAGCTGACCATGCAAGCGGTGACGATGTACAGTCCCAGAACCAGCAAGGGATGATCAACAGCTGCTGTCCATTGTCGCTGTCGTAGATGCGGATCGACGTCGTCTCCGTTTTGTCCCCAGTAGCGGTGGCGAGTCGGTCGCCGTTGGGAGAGAACCGCACAGCTATGACCAAAGCATTGTGTTCGAGTGGACCCACGAGTTTCTCTCCGGTGACTATGCTGCGGATGAATACTTGCTTGTCATATCCACCCGTCGCGAATTTCGTGGAGTCGGAAGAAATGTCCACCGAGAATACCGTGTTGGTGCGGCCCTGGACGTCGAGGACTTTTTTCTGGGTCTGCGCATCCCATCCCACCACATTCGCCCTACTCACAGAACCTACAAGCCTCAGTCCACACACAAGCCATTTGCCGTCCGGAGACAGTGCAGCAGCGAATATTTCTGCCTCTTCAATTTGAATTGGTTCGCCGACCTCTTGCCCGTCTTCCACCCGCCATCGCCGAAGTATCCCCTCGACACCGCCGCTCAATACTTGCTTGCCATCCTTTGCGAACAAGACCGAGTATATCGCATGTTGAGTGTTGATTTCAATCATTCTTGATCCACCTGAAAGTTGATGAGAGGTCATTACAGGCATTCGCCGACGACTAGCATGCACGTTTTTCCGTGGACGACATACCTGACCACCGTGCAAGAGACAGAGGGGAATCGTGGTTGGGAGTGCAGTGGGAGTGTGAGCGGATCCACCACACCGTATATTGTATCCGCTCCTTCGTCTTATCGTGACGTTGATCAGTCCACACAGCCTTGCGCGCTCGTGCCTCGTGTCAGTGACTGACATCCCCACGAGATATCTCACTCTCTGTCGCTGTGCAGAAAATGCACAGCAAAAGGCTAAGTCGACGAATACAACAGAGTCGCAATACATTTTGGGCTGGTGAGGGTGCTGGGGGGAATAACTTTGCAGGCACACTAACTGTCGTGAGTAAAGTGGCGTGCGACAGATTGATCATGCAGATGAACGAATCTCCCGCCTCATGGCACAGTAGCATGACGGATATATATCGTCGTCGATCTGTCGAGTGGAGAGTTTCTGCTAGCCTAACACATGTCACCCCAATTCGGTGCGTTATTCATTAGTCGCATTGGCTCTGAATCATTTCGGTAGTTCCAAGTGCATTGGATTCAAGATCGGAAAGCCAACTACTTGGTCCGTCCACGCTTCAAGTACTCACATTGTTACCACTGTTCCACTCATTCGCACGACCAACTATGCATGGATGTAGATGTGCGAATTACCATGGAGATGTATAAAAAGGCCAGCGCTCGTTTCCGTGTTCTGAGTCGTGTTCGTGCAATGTAAGTTTCGTCCAAACTCTCATGAAGCAATAAAAGCATCCACACGACCACATCGATCGAAAATAACGACAGCCCGATTATGGTGGTTTGAGGACGAGAAGGAGATCTGGTTACAAGGAGACACTTTGGCGGAGTGTGGCTTGTCGTTGGGTGCGGCAGATTCCCCACACTCCACTGACGACCAGACAAGCACACATGTCTATGACTTTGTGTGATACATCAAGGAGAACGCCGCATCTCGTGACGTGTATCGTCCCCTTCAAATGGAGATCCGCTCCAACACGGAGTAATCGAAGATACACGGGATTCCAAATTGTCCCCATCTAGACCTAGCCTAACGATCGTACACGATGCAAAGCAGATGGATGATGCAATGATGAGTTGACCATCGCTCGTTGCAGTGTAGGCAATGCGATTCAATATCTGACTATAGACCAAATATCACGCCATCTCATTCGCGTACATCGTCGAACTTTGGAACATCGCGTCATGATTCGTGAATACCTAGTATGATAGGAAGCACAAGTAATACACAAGATAGCAATGCAAAGCGAAACTACGGGTCTCGAGTCACGTACGAATAGAGACGCAACCCCATCACCACGTTCACATGATGTGCATGACATCCGCATGAACATCTTTCGCAACATTGATCGAGCAATCGATGCCTCGAACAACGATCTTGTGCTCAGCGGCGACTCGCTTGTAAAGGTCCTTGGATTGCTTCTGGAGCAACAACACATGGAATGGTTGTTGCAGACGGACAACCAGCCGCAACGCTCTGGTATAGTCGTCCATAGTATGCGCCGAGACAGTCGTTCTGGCACCAGATTTGGTGTCACCATCCAGCTCACCGTCATGGGCATGGTCTGCTGTGTTTCCCCAAGCGAAACCGTCGAATGGATCGAGTAGATCGTGGATCCACGGATGTACGAACACGAGCCTACGTGGTTCCCTCAACGAGAGATTGTCCGACGTTTGGAACACCACGTTTCCGATCCCTGACACGCTAGCTTGGTAACAGTTCTCTAGATCGCTCCCGCAGTCTTGTGGCTTGAGGGTCTTGACCATAAAGATGATGCAAGGGAGGTGTAGTCGGCTTTGGGAGAAGCTGACGGGAGGTAAACGGGAAATCTGGCCATGGATACGCAAAATGTCTGTATTGGATAATGTATCCTTTAATGCTGCAACGCGCACGTCCATTTCAGCATCATTCATGGCAGGCGAGGGTCCGGGTGGTTGACTATACACGGAGAGGGTGTCGGGAACACAGCTGTTGTACGACGAGGACGATCTGCCAGCCCAGTCAAGCACTGTCATCTCGTCGCGAGCCACGATCTCTTCCAGTAGGCGGCCCAGCGCGGCATCACCTTCCCCGTAGCCCGGGTGGATATAACTCTGAAAAATGCCAATCAACGAGTATGCCAAATCTTCGTCTTTGGATGCCTCGCGCGTTGAGGCCAGCCGTAGCTTCTCTCGAGCAGTGAGGTTGTTTGGGTTGAAAGCGACGATAGTTTGGCGAGAAATCCCAATAGCATCCACAAGTTCTTGCATAATTTCTGGTGATTGCTTGTGGTTGGACCGGAGATCACCGAGGTAGGGCGTCCAACCACGTGTGAAGAAACGAATCACCTTTGGTGCAAGGAGCTCCTGCGAAGTCCACGCCCGCCTCATCCACTTGCTGCCTCTGAGACCGCCAACTGCCGATGAAGACGACACGTCTGCCAGTAGGACGAACGTAGCTTCGGAAGCTTGGTACCATTTGTACATCGATTTGAGCGACTCGCTCAACACTGAGCTGTTCGTCTTGTCGATGCAACAGGTGTCGCTCCACGCCCACCGGTACCCGTCGTCGCAAACCACCTGACAGAATTTGCGCAGCTTCTCGTTTAGCGGCGATGGACCCAGTTTGTCGACTGACTCAACCCGTTCTACGTCTTGGTATGAAGGTTCATCTTCCCCTTCCCATACATGCGAAAGCGTCACATATTGGAAATATTGCTCCACCACTTGCTTGATGCGTTCGTCCTCCAATTCCTCTGTCACAGAGGAAATCAGCTTTTTGCACTGTGTTTCCGCCTTGAAGATACGCAGGCGTTCCGGTCCTCGGCAGAGGCGTCTACTCTTGACGTCAATGAGCACGAGTGGGGATCTCTTGGTGACCCCACCAATGACGTCTGCAATGACCCTCTCTGTGCGGGAAGGTGAAACATATTTTTTGGCTAGTTCTGGACAACAAAAATCACGATGTTATCTCCACGCTGATAAAGTAACACTAACGACGAATGTCTTGCTCAGCAGAATGCTCAATGCGGGAAAGCATGTCGGTGAATGTAGCGATTGCTTCATCGTAACGCTGCAAACCATGCAGGGCCGCATGTTTTTTCTCGTATCCCCACGGACTTGAAGGGTCCAGCTTAATGGCCTGCATTGATTCAATTCAGAATTGTTGGGATTTAAGAGGAGCGAAGCTATACCTCCTCTGCATCCGTCAATGCGTCCTGCCACAACTCTAACATTCCTTTGGCAGTGCTTCGTTTGACAAGGAGATCCACGCATTTTGATCGATTCAGTGTCAACGCGGCAGAGTATTGCTCGATCGCTTGTTTAGGATCCTCGGGTTTCACAACTGCATCGCCGTTGCTTTCAACTGTTGTGACGGACTTTCGGATAACATCTGATGTCAAAAGGTCAGCGAGGAATATTCTAGATTGGTCACGATACAGCATACCCAAGTCCCAGTCTACGGTCATCCCGCTTGTTAATGCCTGTTCGACCTGGGTATACATAGCTTTCGCCATGTTTAATTGAATTTCGGTGCAGAGGTTATCGAAGTTCCACCCAAATATCTTTCCAACGGTTGGTACGATTGAAAAAGAGCTCGGAAAAAAATAGCTCACGAGGGAGACGACCGTCAGATGATGACTCCGTCGAACCGGGATCGCTTCCTGCGCCTGCTTGAACAATCCGATCGCACGCTCTCCGTCCCCATCTCTCATCGACATTCTTCCAAGTAGGAAATGAATTCGGGCCTGTGCAGTGCTGTGGTTAATCCTGTCTGGATCTCCACGTCCCGTCGTGTACATACTTTGACAGTGGTATACGGCGACTTGTCATCCACAGCACCAAGCAAGCGGTCAATCCGCGAAATAGCATTTTTGTGTTTTCCGCACTCGAACAAAACGATCGCCTAAGTGAAATAGAGGATCTGCACAAGCAGCGACGAGGGAGACACGCGCATGCATACCTTGATTAATAAGAGAAATTTGTTTCCACTTGGAAGGCCATCGTGGAACACGAGGTCAAGTGTACGCGTGGCAGTCTCTTGCTGCCCAGTGCCGACGAGCGCGATTGCATATGCGACCTGACCAATGACAGATTGCTGAATCTTGATAGACTAGCGCGTAATAGTCAGCAGAACATAAGACGACAGATGACCGAAAACTACTTTTTTGGCATCATCGATGGCCATGTCCCACTGATTCGAACGAGCCCGCACGAGAGCGCGGTAAGCGAGAGCGAACGCATGGTGGGAAGGACTTGAGGGATGCGTGATATCCTCAGTCAACAGTTCTTCAACGCGAGCCAGGTCGCCCTGTGTCCACGAATCAAACGCTGGGCTGCTGATGCACATAAAGGGCAACTGTGAGGCTACAAAGGAGAGGAAAGTGGTCAGAACAAGCGAGCAACAGACGTTTAGAACACTCACGATGCGAGGAGAAAGGGGGATAGACAATGAACTGTTAAACCATTGACTTTAAACCGGAGAAATTGCTTACGTTCACTGTCATGTATGAGCTTGGAAGGATGTCACGAAGGCTCCGAAACATGATTGTCCCGTTTCCTTCTCCTACTACGATGCGGTCGTTGTTGGGGGAGAGGGACAGAGACGAAACCGGGTTTTTGTGCTTAAGAACGGTGCCGATCTGCGTGTGGGTAGAGGTGTCCCAAAAAGAAAGTGACTTGTCGGTGGCGACCACGACAAACTTTTGGTTGAGTGCTAGGGCGATGGAAGTGTGAGGTCCAGCAGGTACAGACCAGTTACTGAGCAGAGTTCCCGAGGACGTATCGAAGCACTTGACCTCGTTGCTTGACGAGACGGCAAAAATTTGACGACCGTCAGCCGACCAGGTGAGGGGTGAGGATATGCGTCGTATGAAAGGGAAGGGGATGTCGAAGAGTTGCTGGCCATTCTGGCTGTCGTAGATGCGGATCGACCTCGCGTTTGATCCGAGTTCGAAGGAAGCGGTGGCGAAGCGGTCGCCAATTGGCGAGAACCGCACTACCATCACGCCGTCCTCGTGCTCCAGCGGTCCAACCAGCCGCTCGCCAGTGGTCATGCTCCAGATGAACGCGCGCTGGTCAGCAGCGCCGGTAGCAAATTTCGAGGAGTCGGGCGAAACGTCCACCGAATATACCGACCTTTTGTGACCCTTGATGTCGAGTACCTTTTCTTGGGTCTGTACATCCCACACCATGACTACGTTTCCAGTTGGAGGGCGGGCTCCGCACACCAGCCATTTGTGATCCGGAGATAGCGCAACATCAAGGATTTCTGTCCCCCCAAGTTGAATCGGTTCGCCGACCTCTTGTCCATCATCTACTCGCCATCGCCGAAGCATCCCCTCCTTACCGCCGCCTATCACTTGCTTGCCGTCCTCGGCGAAAATGACCCAATTTACTCTATGGTGAGTATTTATTTCAATCGTTCCTGAGTGTTCTGGAAATTGCGGGAGGTCATTACAGATACTCGCCAAAGACAACTTGAAGTACGTACTTTTTTCCACCGGTTGCATATCCGTCCTTGCGCAAATACACCGAGAGGAAACTTGGGTGGGAATGCAGAGTCAAGGGCACGATTCTGCTCTTATCCTGACGTAGATAAGCTCGCACAGCACACGGCGCTTGTGCCTGGCTCCTGTTTCCGATGTCCCTCTACCTGGAACGCGCAACGATCCGACGTGGTGGTACAGAGAATATTTCGTAGGAGAGCTGCCCACGAGTACGAGTGGTAAGGTTCACGCATATCTGCCACTGCTCTATGTACTCGGGTCAGCTGGGTCACTGTGCGCGCGGGGACTCCCGTCAATCAAACGTGACGACATTCCGCACACTAGGCACAAGGATCAAGATCATGTGTTGGAAAAAGGGGTGGGCTGTGTTTGTATGGGCGATGCGCTGACAGTGATAAGCGCCAGAGATCTAGGGTTAATCAATAATCCTGTGAAGCGCCCGCCAGGCCGCCCGCCGATCCATAAAATATCCCGCCTTTCTATGACCGTCAACTGGACCTTTCTCCCTCCATTCAATGACTCCGCAAACGGTCGGAGGCCGAGTTATACGGGGGAAAACATCAGAAACAAATACGAGGCATGAGCGCCTAGGGGTGTGTGAGGTGATATCGTGATCGATAAGCCAACATCATATATGCTGTAAGGGTGTCGTGTCCCTTACCGCTGCACTCCCCACCCAAGTTGCTTCTCTGTGCCCCTAACGCCGTGCACAGGCATGCAGTCTCCAGAAAACGGTATATGTACCACTCGTTGGCGAATACCCATATTGACCGTACGTCGACTTCTAGGTGGCTCAAGAACAATTGACATCGACACTCAGCATAAGATACGCTCGGTCTTGTTCACTGAAGATGGCAAACAGATAATGTGTGGTGGTAAGGAAGGGACGTTTCGGCCATGGCGGGTGCAAGATGGAAAAGAGGTCGACAAACCAATTCGAATCGAAAAGGCGGAAATCTACGCGGCCGCGCTGTCACCGGATTGCAAACGGCTGGTGTGCGGACTCAAGCTTTTAGGTTCTGTCGGTGGAAGATCGCAAGTGATAGTGTGGGATACACAGACCCACAAAAAGGTCTTGGACGTCAAAAATGGACATACCAACACGGTATTCTCGGTAGACATTAGACCCGATTCCACCAAATTTGCGACGGGTGGGTCTGACAATCTTGCGTTCATTTGGAGCATGACCACTGGCGAACGGCTCATCGGGCCGCTGGAGCACGATGGTTGGGCGCTTGTGGCGGTGCAGTTCTCTCCGAACGGCGACCGCATCGCCACCGCCTCAGCCGAAAACAAGGGCGCGAAACCGATCCGCATCTACAACACCGAGAGCGGTCAACAACTGGTGGAAATACCCTTCCGGTGCTACAATGTGTCGTCGCCGCTTGCTTGGTCTGCTGACGGTCGTGAGCTGCTTGCTGCCTCGTACAGTGAAGTCAGACGTTTCGACGCATCTTCGGGAACCCTGCTCAGCGAATGGTCTGTTCCTGGCGGCGGATCGTTCGCCTCTCTCGTCCTAGCACACAATCGGAGGTTCCTTGTCGTCATCGCATTGAAAACACTATCTTTTTGGGATGCTTTTAGCCACATGGAGATTGGAACTGCTATCGAGCATGCAAACGACCTCAGATCTGTTGCGCTCTCCCCCGACGACTACATTGCAACTGGAGAAGAAAACGGGAAACTCACCCTGAGAAGACTATGTGACATCCTTCCCAGCTCGTACTTGATAGTAAATGTGAGTAACCCCACGCGTTCAACGTTGACAGTCTAACGTGTCGTGACCAACCTTTTCTCCCTAAATTATTGTGAGTGTTTGAACATCGCTTGTTCGCCTGTTCCAACTGTTTTGCTTCTCCTTTTCGTCGCAGTATCACAGCTTCCCTTGATGCACATCAGCCGTGCGATGTTCAAGTCATGGACGCAGGGTGACTGGACTCGCGTCGAAGACCTTTTGGCACAAGATATCATGCATCCATCGGACTCTTTGAGCCACGCACACGCACACGCTCTCCGTGCTCTCGTGCGGGCTCGTTTAAAAAACTGGGACATGGCTCTCAACGATGCCAAAGCGGTGATTTTAGGTCATCAGCCGTGCCGCGCTGTGCTGACTATCTCATCCCAGTCCCTCGGAATCCAGGGATCTGTTATCGGTCACGTCTCGCACGCAATTGCCCTCGTCGGTAGTGGAGAACACGAAGCTGCGATGAATGAGTTTGACTCTGTGTTCTGCGACGGTCTCTCGAGTGAAAATAATATTCTGTTGCTCGTCAAAGTATGTGGTCGTGATCTTGATCGCTGTTGATGCTAATACTTTGTCGCACTCAGGCGATCCTGGCATTCGAATGTCAAAAGCACGATGAAGCTCTCTCGCGTGTAGATGATTTGATCGATATCATGGACAAGTCATCGTATATCGCTGTCAGGGTACGTCCCCATGTACATACGACAATTCAGGCAAGGCTAACCAAGGCGTCGAAAAGGCACACATGTTTTTCCTACTCGGCACCATGGCAATGCGAGCGGGAGACAATGAACGCAGGGTAGACATGTTCAAGCGTGCGCAAGAAGCCATCCCGGTCCAACAGAGTCCTGCCTTGGAAGTCATCTCCCTCGTAAGTTGATTTATTCTACTTGCTCTTCCATGTCGCCGACAACTCGCCGACGCTGTTTTGATAGCTATTCGGATGGGACTTTGATAGACTTGCTTCTGCAATGCAGGACCCAGGTGTGTTCGACACTAGTTTGTATGGCCATGCTCCAAATTTTTGACGTCAGAACTTGCTCAAAAGTATCTCGCGACATTGACAAGTAAGGGCCCCTCTCGATCATGAGGGTTTGGGATCGGTTCCCTACCAACTAGTAGTGACGGCAGTAGACAATATGAACACAGTGTAGCACTAGTCCGTGCGATCAGCACGCCAGACAATACACACATGTAGGATCTGGATCCAGTTGGTGACCACTTCTCGATCTGTACGTAAGTACATGTCACTGCACTAAAACATTTTAGAATGCCCTTTGCCGTTGTGCCGGAAAAAAAAGAACTGCAGACTAGGGATGCATTTAGTAGGTAAGAATATTCGTACACGGTACAACATCAACGAAACACAAATCAAGCGTTCTGATATCCTGGCCCAAGCTCACACTTAGATCCACCCTGCCATCACGCGTCTCTCACCACGATCGATAGCACCTCTTCCTCTTCCTCCTCCTCCGAGTCCATAATCGAATCAAACGTCGCGTTCCCCCCTGTCGACCCTGATTCGAGTTCGGGTTCAGGTGCCCTGCACATCGTTCCATCCAGTCCAACACGAACCCCCAGAAATGCTCGAAGACGTACCTCGCGCGCCCCCCTCGTTTTGGCGCAGGTGTTGCTTCCTCTTCCTCCTCCACATCCTCGTCGTCGTCTTCGTCGGAAAACTTCTGTACTGGGATTGCCTTCTTGACCGATCTAGCATCGCGCTCAGCCCCTCCGCCGTACCAAGTCGTGAAACAACACCGAGACTTACACAGCCCGCCTCGGAAGCGTTCTCGTCGGTGCAGGCGTCACCTCTCGCTTGGGTGCATCCTCCTCCTCTTCGTCCTCGTCACCCGAACCTGACACCCTCCGTCGTCTGTCGCACGCCTTCAGCTCAACGCTCATACACAACGACGACTGGCACGACACGCACTTGGTTTGCTTCCCCTTGCCTTTACTTTGGGCCGATCCGACGCTCCCATCCTCTGCCACACTGCTCGCCGTCGTCTCCGTCATCACACTCTCCGATCGTCTATCAGAGACCGTCAGCACACACCGTCCCCACACCAGCCGCTCACGCACCGTTTCCGCCCCCGCGTTCTCGGGGGTTCCATCTCCTCCCCATCGTCCAACGGCACAATGTCGTCTAAAAACTTGAACAAGGCCTCGAGTTGTTCGAGTCGTCGATACTCTTCCTCGCTAAATCCAGCCAGCTTGTCCGCGTATTTCTTGCTGATCGTCGTATCAAACTTGGTCAGTGCGTTGCGTGCGGAGACGTCGCGGATCGGTCGGCGCTGGATTCAGCAGAGGGCATGGGGCGTTGTAATGGATGGACGTCAGCAGGAGGGAGAAGACCCACCGTAAAGACGTTGTGCACCAACAACTTGATCGTTCGAATCTTGTCGTCGTCGACCTTGTCGGGGAGGTGTAGCCGTCCCAAGATCTGACACAACACCTTCTTGTCTTCCTCTACGTCTTGTCAGTGTGATCACGTCCACAAGACAGGTCGGAACTCACTCTGCATATCATCCTTGAACAGCGTCTTGAGAATATCTTCTGCCAAATCTAGATGTACCCCGTCGTCGATCGTTTGACCTTGTACATCACTTGCGACATTATTCATCATTCACGTTCCATATCCCAACGAGTAACTAGACTTACACGGCCTTTTGTGGATCCGTCCAATCGGCAAACATGCCTATAATCTGTGCAGGCGATACCATCTCTTGATCGTCGTCCAAATCACGCGTTGCTTCCGCGAGCTGTTCAAATATTGGCACGGAAATCTATCATTGCGCGTCAGTAGAGAAGCGCAAACCAAGGTGGACAACGTTAAATGCACCATACCTGACGTATCCGCTTCTGATTGGCGCTCGAAGAATAACAATACACGGGGAAGAAATACGCCAAACACTGTCGCAACTCTTGATTGTCGGCCGTGTCTGGCGAGAGATAGGCCACCACGAGACTCTTGAGGACCTGTCATGCGCAGCGTCAGAAAACAGACACCGTGGTTCTACGGACGCGTACCCGCTCGTCTGAAACCATACCCGCCAACATAAGCTTGGACAGTCCGACGCACAAAAGGGCCTGAACTTTTTCGGCGTCTTCTGCGCTGAGCACGTGCAGCAAGAACTCGATGATGCGCTCGCTCTAGTCAGCACCCAAGTCACAAATCAAACCAACATTGCTACACAGTAGGGACAAGACATACCCCGATGCCACCCTTGCCCAAGAAATCCGCCTCGTGCACCATCAACATGTCAAACACGATTTGCAACACGCGCGTCTTGAGAACCTCGGAGGCAGATTGCACTTGAGATAGAAAGAGCTGGAATGAGTTGAGAGCCATCCGCTGGAGATCGGTCTCTGTTAGAACCACGTTCGAGAGTGGCAGGTAGAAAGCTTACGCGTGCAATGAGACAACACAGTCCGAGACACACGAGTCCCTTTTCGCGGAGTGCCAGCTCCTTGCGCTTGACGGCTGGTACTATTAGTTCACCTAGTATACCCTCCAACGTCGAGTTCTCTTCAAAGGTCTAAACATATCACGCATGAGTTGGCATGGTCATTTGACGGAGGCAAGACCAACGTACACCGTTCACGCGCTCCAGCATGCCGATGCAGAGCGACAAGCACCGGAGGTCGAGTGCGTCCGCTCGTGCTTGTTCTTCTGGCGTGAGTTCCTTCGGGGGTTTCGGTGCCTTGGGTGCTCTGACGGCGCTCGCGGTTGCATCATCCTCGGCCACGTCATCCTGGCCGTCACCATTCTTTCCTCCTTCATCCCGGCCATCCTCCTGCCCCTCACCCTCATCCCTCAACTCGTGTACTACTTCGACCACGACTCGAATCAAATCCCGCTCGCTCGGGGACAATACCCTCAACACATCCAAACACCGTGCCACCAACCCCTCAGGCAAGCCTTCCTGACCTATCGTATCACGGACGAATTGAAACATCTTTCTTCGCCCAATTTCGTCCGCGTAGTCGAGGTTCACCGCGAGCTTGAGCATCTCTGATATCACGAATTCCGCATCGAGCAAGGTGTCGTCGAGACGATCGTCCAATTCACGGTCGGGCGGTTCGTTGGCATCCAGTTTGCGCAGCGCACGTTCTTGCGAGAGGGCGTCGACATCTTCCTGGTACTTGTTGTAGACACCTTCTATCTGATAGGCGAGGTGGGTCACGACGGGGAGGGATGCTTCTAATTTCGTTTGGTCATCGGTCGCAATGCAGTGTTCCATGTACACACGCCCCAGAAATGCCTTTTCGGGGTCCAATGTGTCCCAAAAGGCGTCTTGCGCAAATCAAATCGGTAAGTGTCGGTCATAGATGGTGCATATACGCACCTTTGAGCTCGAGCTGGTCAAATATATCCACGCGCGTGGCAAATATGCTCAACAGGGCGTCTTCGGCGACCGTATTCTCGTTGAGGTCAAACAGACCAAGAAAGGCCAATACGTCATCCATTACGCTACCGCCTTCCTCGGCCTTGGTAGAACCCCTGACGACATCGACCCAGGCACCGAGGAGTGACCCTGCGGCAGAGCGTACTGCAGGTTCACGGTCTCCAAGTCCGTTACGAACGATGAGCTCTCTCTGCGAGATGGCGAGCACGCGTGGATGGAGAGGACCCATGGCAGAACCATCCGGGGTGGTACAGTTTTTCTCGAGGACGGCAGAGTAGACGAGCCGACGCATGACAGTGTCGGTGTCGCGGGATCTAGCGAGAATGCAAGGTAGAGTGTGCTTCGTGATAGGCATGTTGAGGAGCGCCGCGCGTCGGACTTCGCTATTGTCATTGGTTGTATCAGAGGTAAGTGACGAACAGAGGGCCATACATACGCTGCAGGGTCACAGCTAAGGGTATCAAGGAGGACGTCGACGGCAGCCTGCTCGCCCTCCTCGACGTCAGAAGGGTCTTCTGAGCCGCAGAGTTTGGAGAGGGCGACGGCCGCTTGTACGCGAATGGGGGTTTCTTTGTCATGTATGCGCTCCATGAGGGCGGCTCTGAGGATATAATAGACATCCTCGCTGTCAAAGGGTATTAGCAGAGGTTTCATGCAACATGGTGAGAGGCAGACTCTATTTCACCGAGGTGGGCGACCATCTCTGTGAGTAAATGAACACATCGGTAACGGACGATCTTGTCCTTTGCAACGAATCCCTTGAGAAGGAATTTGAGGAGGCGGACAATGAAACGAGTTGTGGTGGTGTCGTCGTCGTCGTCGACGTTGTCGTCTTCTTTCTTCACCCCTTGGGCTAGATGCCATGTATGACACGGCCGCCAAGGACACCAGAGACACGCACCTTTCATGTTCAAGTAGAGGATGTATGCGCCGACAAACTTGATAATTCGGTCCGCCTGTGATAGCCCCTTTTTCACGACGATGACGCGACAGAGGACATCGATGAAAGTGTCTTCAAAGAGGCGTTCGCCGGTGAGTTTGATGCTTCGTCCGCCGTGGACAGTTTCTGTGAATGCGGCGGCATCGAGGTGCAGTTTGTGGAGCGCGACGACGTTTTTCTGGTGATTTGCGGAGGTCGTTTGGACTTGGTCGAAGATTTTTGGGAGCACGTCCGCGACGGAAGTCGTCCTGGCTGGCATCGTTGAAGGTACAGACGCGGTGGTCACGTGGCTCGTGATTCGGTTAATTGGCTTTGTCAGCCCGTATGAGTACTCCTTGGCAATCCGCAGCGATGGAGCAGATCAGCGACGGGCTCGGAATGAAGAGAACGAGCAGGCGAATGAATGAATCAAGATGTACGAAAACGCGGCGAAATGTAGTGTTTTGATATGAAACGGATCGCTGTCGGGCCGTGGGACACGCACGCGCACAGCCCGATATTAAAGCTCTGTCGCAGCCATGTTACCTTGTCGAACGCTATCATGATGGGCGTACCCGTACAGGACATCCTTTTCACCGTATTCCAGGTAACTAGACACCAGTAACACCCAGCGTCTCTGCTCACCCTTGCCAGTCCATTTTCGAGGTCTTTCTCCTATGTCTGGCCGGCTTTACCCTCTCCGCCAAGGGCATCGTGGACAAGCCCACCTCCAAGGTACGCTCGGCCATGTCTCAGTGGACGCATCTCAGACGGACACAGGTCCTGAATCACATCAACATCGCTCTCTTTACGCCCTCTCTCCTTTTCTCCAAGGTCGCCTTCTTTCTCACCCCAGGCATGTCTGTGTTCCTCTGCCCCATCTCTACTGACACCATCACCGCCAGCCAAATTGCGCCAGCTATGGGTCATTCCCATCTTCTTTGTCGTCGTGACGGGACTATCCGGAGTCGTGGCACACTCCCTTGCTCGGGCGTGCCGTCTAAAACGATCTCAAGTGTACGTCCGATCTCTCCTTCTCGTGCGTTACCTGAGCACCGTGCAGAAATTATGCCACCGCTGCATCCATGTTCATGAACTCAAATTCCCTTCCCGTCGCGATCATGCAATCCCTCGCTACCACTGTCCCCATTCTCAAATGGGGTCCAGATGACACCGTCGACGCCATGTTTGGTCGTTCGCTTACTTATCTCGCCGTCTTTAGCACACTTGGCATGATGGTGAGTTACTCTTTTCATTGCTCCGTTTCTTGGCGCTTGGCAAAACGCGCGGCCCATCTCACTGAATATTCTCTCAGCTACGATGGTCGTACGGCATTCGTCTTCTTTCGCAAGCTGACGAACCAGAATCCATTACGCCACCCCTGGCGACGTACCGCGACATCGATGACACAGAACCCACACGTGTCTCCATTCAGCCAGCCACCACCGGTCCGCTCGTCGATTACGAAACGGAAGCCGATATCGAAGCACACGACCGGCACGTGTGGCGCACACACCCCCTCCGTTCCCGCCTGCCCCATCCACGCCTCACCCGATACCACCCGCATCTTCATTCTCACCTCCCTGCTGTCCCCACATCCCTTGGCGATCAATCCGAGAGCGACGACACGGACGAGCTCGAGACCACCGAGGGTGACGGCGACTCGGAGGAAACGATCGCGCTCCGTTCACAGATTGACACAGGATTCTCCACAGAAGCCGAGGATCAGGCATCTGAACCTCCATCCGCGCCTCTCGTTTCGTCCTCGTCCGAACGCGCCCCGCAATGGGTCCGATCAACTCTTGCCTCCCCTACCAAGCTTCTCCACGCCATCACTTCCCTCTCGCCACCTCTTGTCGCATCTCTTTCCGCCCTGTTTTGCGTACTGGTACCGCCGTTCCAACGGCTGATCAAATCGCAAGAAATGATACCTTTCAAGGGTGCGCTTGACAGTGCAGGTGCGTGTAGCATCCCCCTCACCCTTCTTGTCCTCGGAGGATGGTTCTGGGACGGAGAAAGTAAGCACAAGAATGGCGAGACCAGCGCCGTATCCGATGGCCAAGGTGACGCCAAGAGCCAAGCCAAAGGCAAAGGTATCAGAAGATACCACGCCACCCAACACGCGCCGCAGTCGCACAATTCGTCGACGGCCTCGCTCTCATCGATGATCGGGGCATTTGGAGGTGTTCTGATGTCCCACATACATCCACGTCATGGATCTACTTGGACGGGCCGGCGTGTCAGAGGCGGCGTAGATGAAAGCGTGGGTGCAGACGATGTGGAATCTGGCCCGCAGCAGTTGGCAACGCACACAGAAATCGAAGTCGAGGATGCCGAGAATAGCCACGGCGTGGGACGGGGGTCTCAGTCACGATCGCGATCACGAGCCCACTCTGCCGGCCGCCAGACGCAACCGTCTACCACCCCGCCTGCGTCGACCAATCTCCCGGGGGAAACACTCACCGTGGTCATCACCCTCCTCGCGCGGATGGTCATCACCCCACTCATCATTACCCCGATGATGATTCTCGTCAGCCGTCTGGGGTGGGGTGGGGAGGTGTTTGCTGAGTACGTTCTCATTTTTAGTTTCCGCTTGGATAACATGCCGAGCATCCGTCCCTTTTCTTTCACAGCCCAGTGTTTATCGTGTCGAGCATGCTGTTGGTCTCGAGTCCGCCTGCGTTGACGCTCGCTCAGGTGCGCTCCATTTCTATTAGGAACTATTTTGTTTACCACCTCCCACAGATCACCCAACGCGCCAAGAAGTCGCCGACGGGCACCACCACCACTGACGCAAGTGGAGTCGCAGACACCACACACGCGGCCACATTCTCACCCTTTGAGCGTCTCCTCTCCCGAACCGTCTTCTGGTCCTACCTCGTCCTCACACCGCCCATCACGATCGTGAGCGTCATGATCGGATTGCTATTAGTCGAGAGTTGATTTCAAATCGCGTGGTAACGATGCCGTGCTTTTTTGTTCACGTGTGGTCGTGCTTTCTTTCTTTTCTCTCATCTATTTTTATGTTTTATTCCGAGTACACATAGACATTAGACGTGGTAGCATGCATGCAAAGGGTTCGGTGGTTATTCACCGTGGTATCGCTATTGTATCGTATGGCTGTTGGTCTTCTATACCGTGCAGGGCATGAACACGGGGATGAGCGTAGCAATGTTCGTGCTGCCGAACGTCCGATAACCTCAAGGTCTAGTGTTTGATCATCTCGACTCGGTTGAGTGTCAGTTGGGGATTTGTTCAGGGACTACCGTTGAAACATGAACATATGGGTCTCGTCACCAGGATCAATCGATCAAGCTCAGAAATTGTTTCAAGTCGGTGGAGTCCGATCATATCGAGTCCGATGCACTCGGAAAAGTGAACGTGTTTCGACAGACTCGGACTACGATCGTACCTGCCAGTGCATTGTGGTTCGCGAAGAACTTGAACAGATTAGCACGAGACGAGTTGTGATCATATGCGACGCAGGTCGGCGCCGGATGCGTTCGGTTGCAAAAGTAGTCCATGGGTGGATGCGAAACGGAGCAACATCTCTAATCCTCATTGCATGCATCGGCTCTGTTATACTCCGAGGTTGACTGAGCCCTTGGCTTTGAATTCGCGAAAGAGTGGGGGAACCGGGTATCTTGCGGGAATCAAGTCGGAGGATGCACGAGCATCTGGAAGTCTGGGACTGACCTACATATATCGTGACTGGTAAGAGAGGCTTAGAGAGCGAGAGCGTACACAAAACATGCCGTGGAGGACTGCGCGTCTTGACTCCCATCCAATTTCTTCGCTGGCCCTTGCGCGGTGAACGGCCATGAAAAGCAAATACCATGACGTTCATCAGTCGCCTTGGTTCGTCATTCCGAAAGTAGAAGTAGGTCTTTTCAGAAATCAGCGACTCAATCAAGGCGACAAACCGTACGCGATGATATGTCGCACGCCACTCTACTGAGTCTACTCACGGTAGTCAGTGTGCTTGCTTGCAAAGTACTTATTCTTTGACCCACTCACCGATCCAAAGCGCGCTGTATTTGTTGACTGAACATGTTGCTGTGTATGAATGAGGTAAGGGCCAACACGAGGCAGGCACGACTCAGCACAAGGCTGTGTGAACTGATCAATAATATGGATTCGTTCCCCTTGGCCCTGTACTCCCAACCACGATTCCCCTCTGTCGCTTGTACGGTGGCCAGGTATGTCGTCCACGGAAAAAAGTGCGTGTTAGTCGTCGGCGAATGCCTGTAATGACCTCTCATCGACTTGCAGGTAGATCAAGAATGATTGAAATCAATACTCAACATCTGATATACTCGGTCTTGTTCGCAAAGGATGGCAAGCAGGTATTGAGCGGCGGTAAAGAGGGGATGCTTCGGCGATGGCGGGTGGAAGACGGGCAAGAGGTCGGCGAACCCATTCGAGCTGAAGAGGCAGAAATCTACGCTGCCGCGCTGTCACCGGATGGCAGATGGCTCGTGTGTGGACTCAGGCGTTTAAATTTAAGCGATGGACGTACGGATGTGAGGGTGTGGGATGTGCAGACACAAGAAGTCGTCCTCGACGTTCATGGACACACTGACACGGTATTCTCTGTGGACATCTCTCCCGACTCGACGAAAATCGCGACGGGTGGGCGTGACAATCAAGCATTCGTCTTCAACATCACCGGAGAAAAACTCGTGGGACCGCTCGAACACAATGCTTGGGTCATGGCTGTGCGGTTCTCTCCCAACGGCGACCGACTCGCCACTACTACTGGTAACACAAAGGACACGACGTCGATCCGCATCTACGACGGCGACAATGGACAGCAGCTGTTGGACATCCCCTGCTGGTTCTGGAACTCCGTATCGTCACCGATTGCATGGTCAGCTGACGGTCGTCAGCTCTTTGCTGCCACGTTAGGTGAAGCAAAGTGTTTCGATACGTCCTCGGGAACCCTGCTCAATAAATGGACTGTTCCTGGTGCTCAATGGGTCCTTTCCATCGTCCTAGCACGTAACCAAAGGTTTGCTGTCGCCGTCACACTCAAGTCACTATTTTTTTGGGACACCCCTACGCAACAACAAATCGGGTCGGTTATCGAGCTCGCAAGCCAAATTCGGTCTACGTGCATGTCCCCAAACGACGACTACATCGTGACCGGAGAAGACAATGGGAAAATAACCACCCACAGCCTTCGTGACATCCTTCCGAGCTCGTACTTGACAATAAACGTAAGTGGTCCCACCGCTTGAAACTCCACGGTCTAACGATCCAGTGCCTACTCCACTTCCCCCTCGTATCGTGAGTGGTCATATATCAGTCAGTCACTTGTTTTAACCACTTCCTTGTAGCGTTACAGTTGCCGTTTATCAATATTGGTGATACAGCATTCAGATCATGGAAGCAGGGCGACTTGGCCCGTGTCAAAGAACTCTTGACAGCGGACATTATACAACATTCGAATTCTTTACATCGTGCACGCGCACTCGCTTACTGCGCACTCGTGCACTCTCGGTCGAAACATTGGGACATCGCCAGTGACGATGCCAAAAAGGTAAATTTCGCTTATCCTTATCTGTAGTCGCTTATTGAGCTTATCATCCACACTAGTCTATCGATACTCAGCCATCCGCCATTGGTTATATTGCGAGTGCTATCGCCCATATCGGCAATGGCGAGCACGAGTCGGCGATCCGCATCTTTGATCTCGTGTTCAGTCTTGGCCTTCCAAACGAGAACAAATTTCTCTTGCTAATCAAGGTAAGCATCTGTCCCCCTCGTTGTTGCTAGCACTTATCTTTCGTTTCACTGAGGCTATCATTCTATTCGAATCCGGAAAGCACGACGACGCTATTTTGCGTGTAAGTGACTTGATCGATATAGTGGACGATCACTCGCTTTACATCGCTGTCCGGGTACGTAGTGCACATGGAACGCGATTATCCGAACAATTCATTGACAATTCAGTGAACAGGCTCACATGTTATTCCTACTCGGAAGCGTGTCTATGAGAGAAGGAGACAACAAACGTGCAATAGAATTGTTCAAGCGAGCCCAAGAGGCCATCCCGTTCCAACAAAGTTCTTACCTAGTGGTCGTCTCCCTTGTAAGTCAATGGTTTCACGTTCCTCTGGGATCGCACTAACTCCATTTGGAAGATGTTTGGATGGGACTTTGAGAGACTCGCGCCGGCGATTCAGTTACAATTATGGAAAGCCATGGATGCAGTTGGCCATACGGAAGTGTCACAGCCACTTTCTGCCATGATCGAGACCCTCTGCGAAGATGTTTCAAAGCATGAAGTAGCTACTGCTTGGGACCCCGGTACGCCTCCTCTGTCCGTTCGAGATAACGTACTCTGAGTTTGTGAGTGCAGAACTTGTACAAAAATGTCTCACGACATTCGAAACCAACGGGGATGCTGCAGCGGAATCCGGGGATCCAAAGGGAGCGATCATACAATACTCTACGGCATTGTACTTGAACCCTTCGAACTCTGTGGGTCTTCTTGTCAAGCGGAGCAAAGCACGGGCAATGCTAGGCTTGTGGAATGATGCATTGAAGGATGCAGATGATGTGCGGCTTCGCTTTCCTGCCATCTGATGTCCCTAACCCTAACTTCAATCGATGCAGGCAATCAAGGCAGACTCTTCGGTTCCGTGGGGATACGAGAGAAGACATGCTGCTCTGCATGGTTTGCAGCGATATGACGAAGCAATTAATGCGTTCTCTCGCATGGTTTCCCTCATCGAGTCGTCTCTCGATCAAGACGTTCGTCGTGGGTGTCAGTTTAACAACGGGAAAGCAACGTGATTGTGACTTGAATTGAACAGGACTGGGCAAGAAATACGTATCACCATCCCGGTCAGAAATGGTGATGGACACCATCATTCGTAGTGTCCTCAAGGTGTCCGCACTGGTACTTATTGACGTGAAGAGTGGTCGTCTGTGTGATGTCCCCGAACGCACACATATATTCAAGTCGGAGCTACAGTTCAAGGAGATGCTCTCCTCTATGACGAAGAAGTTGGATAACACACGTATCCGGGAGGTGGCGGAGGAATATTTTCGATATGTGACATTCTCGCATGTATGGCAAGGGAAGGAACCTTCCTTCCAAGATGTCAACCAGGCTGGCTCGGTGTGGGAGCTGGACTCGTCGCCGCTAAACGAGAAGTTGCGCAAATTCTGCGAGGTGGTCCGCTCGGACGGATATCGGTGGGCTTGGAGCGACACCTGTTGCATTGATAAGACGATCAGCGCGGTGTTGCACCAATCGCTCACCATGATGTACAAATGGTATCAAGCATCTGCAGCCACATTTATTTTCTTGGAGGACGTAGTATCTCCCTCGGCCCTCGGCGATCTCACGGACAGTATGTGGATGCTGCGGGCTTGGACTGCTCAAGAGCTTCTCGCGGCAACGGTGATCCGATTTTATGATTGCGATTGGAAGCCCTACCTTGGTGACATGCGGTCGAACCACAAGGAATCGCCTGAAATCATGCAAGAACTCGCAGATGCTATTGGAATCGCTCGTAACACCATCATTTCATTCAACCCCGACGATCTCACCGTTCGAGAGAAGTTACGGGTAGCCTCGAAACGGAACGCGACGGTGGAAGAGGACATTGCGTACTCGTTAATAGGCATCTTCAACAGTGACATCATACCACGCTATGGAGAAGGAGGAGCCGCGCTGGGCCACCTATTGGAAGAGATCGTATCCCGTTCGGGGGACTTGACAGTACTTGCATGGACTGGCAAGTCATCGTCATACAACAGTTGCCTTCCAGTCTCCCTCGAGGTGTATAGCCATCCACCCCGTTCCTCGCATCCCATCACCGACACTGAAATCGACGAGCGCGCTACCGTGTTAAGAAATTCACTATCACCTGCACATGCTGTACTCATCCATGACCGGGTGACTTCCTTACCCCCTGCTCGCTTTGCCACCCGCCGACTACACCTGCCGTGTATCATCTTCACAGTCCGACAGCTTGGTATGCAAGGTTTTGGGAGTGGTCAAGAGATCCACTACCGTGCTAGGGTATCAAACATTGGCGATGTCGAAATTCGGACAGCGGACAGGCTTCCATTGGCGGAGCCACGCAAGCTTATCTTTATTCATCCGTGGATCCGCGAGCTTCGCAATCCACCCGACGGTTTCACTTGGGAAATTACGGCGGAAGATGGCGTCGAGTCTGATGCTGAATCCGAGTTCTGTTCCGCACCCAGTTCCCCATTGTCTCCTCCACCCACGGACGAGTATATGCGAGCGTTGCGGTTGGTTGTTCGTCTGCAGCAACCATTCCATACGTTGTTGCTCGAGCAACAACTCAATGGAGAGTTCAAGCGAGTTGCTGCTGAGCACGAGATCGTCGTTCCCGGGATCAAACGGCTGGAAAACTTTGCTAGGGATGTGCGTGCTGAAGTCGTGGAGATACTGTGACGTGGATATCAAGTTTCGTATCATCTCATGCTTCTATACCATGATTACTTTGCTGTCCTGTTATGTAGTTGTAATCCCTAAATGTGCATCACAATACTCTGCGTTGCTAGATGTAATGCGTGTTCATGATAAGTGTACAGTACCCCTATGATGATCAACATCTGATCAGTCATCTCGAGTCTCACAGAAGAAACCAAATCGACGGGACGTAGAGCACCTCGTCGCATGCTTGTATGTCCTATTATTGAGAGTTCAGACTGAGCGGAGACGCACTACTCGAGGAACAACGCACTAGGAGAGTCATAGAAGCCTCATATGAGATGTGAAAAGTCGTCTTCTGACCTTTCAATGGGCCGCGAGTTGATTCCTGACTATCCTAGATACTCGCCAGATGCCACTTTGTGCGTCAGTACGTCGGGGTCGATGACAAGTCGGGGTTGATCTGGCCCTAGGGTCGGTCGATATTGTTGGCAGCCGACAACCTTGGTCGCGCACGTTGAACGGCCATGAAGTCGACGACAGGTGGTATGTGCCAGTCGATGGCGCATACTTGTAACGGCCGCACGTTGATCTTACCAGGTGACTCTGAGATGCATCGAGTGCAACACGAACGAAATGGTACCAATCGGTCTCGTTTTCCAGGGATGGCGAGCGAGTGTACCGTGACGTTCATCAGTCTGGAATCATGTCCTTTCAGAAAGCAACGACTCAATCAAGGCGACTGCCTCGGACGCAGCTGCCGTACGTCGCACGCTACGCTACTCACGGTAATCAGTGCACTTGCAAAGTATTCTCTGGCCCACTCACCGATCCAAAGCGCGTTGGATTTGTTGACAACTTGACCGAACGTGTTGCTGTGTATTTTCGACAACGAGAGAATTGAATAAGGTAACCAACATGAGGCACGATCTTGTCGGGACCTTGATCACCCCAACGACCCAAGATATCTACGCGACGGTCTCGAGCGGACAAGGAGACGAGGGGGAGAAATAGGTGCAGTATATCGAAGGCTTCAAGTTATCGGATTAGAGTTTCAGACTGCGTTTCAGACGGAGCACCATTTCGGACTCGGAGCTGTGGCCACGAATGTCACAACAGGCGGAACTTGCAATGTAGCCAGCCTCACTAAGTTATAGCCTAAAGCTCTGTCGCAGCCATGTTACCTTGTCGAACGCAGTCATGATGGGCGTACCCGTCCAGGACATCCTTTTCACCGTATTCCAGGTAACTAGACACCAGTAAACACCCACCGTCTCTGCTCACCCTTGCCAGTCCATTTTCGAGGTCTTTCTCCTATGTCTGGCCGGCTTTACCCTCTCCGCCAAGGGCATCGTGGACAAGCCCACCTCCAAGGTACGCTCGGCCATGTCTCAGTGGACACAGCTCAGACGGACACAGGTCCTGAATCACATCAACATCGCTCTCTTTACGCCCTCTCTCCTTTTCTCAAAGGTCGCCTTCTTTCTCACCCCAGGCATGTCTGTGTTCCTCCGCCGCATCTCTGCTGACACCATCACCGCCAGCCAAACTGCGCCAGCTATGGGTCATCCCCATCTTCTTTGTCGTCGTGACGGGACTATCTGGAGTCGTGGCACACTCCCTTGCTCGGGCGTGCCGTCTAAAACGATCTCAAGTGTACGTCCGATCTCTCCTTCTCGTGTGTTACCTGAGCACCGTGCAGAAATTATGCCACCGCTGCATCCATGTTCATGAACTCGAATTCCCTTCCCGTCGCGATCATGCAATCCCTCGCTACCACTGTCCCCATTCTCAAATGGGGTCCAGATGACACCATCGACGCCATGTTTGGTCGTTCGCTTACTTACCTCGCCGTCTTTAGCACACTTGGCACGATGGTAAGTTACTCTTTTCACTGCTCCGTTTCTTGGCGCTTGGGAAAAGGCCCGGCGTCTCACTGAATATCTCTCAGCTACGATGGTCGTACGGCATTCGTCTTCTTTCGCAAGCTGACGAACCAGAATCCATTACGCCACCCCTAGCGACGTACCGCGACATCGATGACACAGAACGCACACTGTCTCCGTTCAGCCAACCACCGGCCCACTCGTCGGTTACGAAACGGAAGTCGACATCGAAGCACGCGACCGGCACGTGTGGCGCACACACCCCCTCCGTTCCCGCCTGCCTCATCCACGCCTCACCCGATACCACCCACATCTTCAGTCTCACCTCCCCGCTGTCCCCACATCCCTTGGCAATCAATCCGAGAGTGACGCCACGGACGGGCTCGAGACCACCGAGGGTGACGGCGACTCGGAGGATACGATCGCGCTCCGTTCACAGATTGACACAGGATTCTCCACAGAAGCCGAGGATCAGGCATCTGAACCTCCATCCACGCCTCTCGTCTCGTCCTCGTCCGAACGCACCCCGCGATGGGTCCGATCTACCCTTGCCTTCCCTACCAGACTTCTCCATGCCATCACTTCCCTCTCGCCACCTCTTGTCGCATCTTTTTCCGCCCTGTTTTGCGTACTGTTACCACCGTTCCAACGGCTGATCAAATCGCAAGAAATGATACCTTTCAAGGGTGCGCTTGACAGTGCAGGTGCGCGTAGTATCGTCCCCGGAGGATGGTTCTGGGATGAAGAAATTAAGCACAAGAATGGCGAGACCAGCACTGCATCCGATGGCCAAGGTGACGCCAAGAGCCAAGCCAAAGGCAAAGGGATCAGAGGACACCACGCCACCCAACACGCGCCGCAGTCGCACAATTCGTCGACCGCCTCGCTCTCATCAATGATCGGGGCGTTTGGAGGTGTTCTGATGGCCCACATACTTGGACGGGCCGACGTGTCAGAGGCGGCGTAGACGAAAGCGTGGGTGATGTAGAATCCGGTCCGCAGCAGTTGGCAAAGCACACAGAGATCGAAGTCGAGGATGCCGAGAATGGCGTCGGCGTGGGACGGGGGTCTCAGTCACGATCGCGATCACGGGCCCATTCTGCCGGCCGCCAGGCGCAACCGTCTACCACCCCGCCCGCGTCGACCAATCTCCCAGGGGAAACACTCACCGTGGTCATCACCCTACTCGCGCGACTCATCATTACCCCGATGATGGTTCTCGTCAGCCGTCTGGGGTGGGGTGGGAGGTGTTTGAAGAGTACGTTCTTATTTTTAGTTTCCGCTTGGATAACATGCCGAGCATTCCTTCCTTTTCTTTCACAGCCCGGTGTTTATCGTGTCGAGCATGTTGTTGGTCTCGAGTCCGCCCGCGTTGACGCTCGCTCAGGTACGCTCCATTTCTATTAGGAACTATTTTGTTCACCACCTCCCCCACAGATCTCCCAACGCGCCAAGAAGTCGCCGACGGGCACCACCACCACTGGCGCAAGTGCAGCCGCAGACACCACCGCGTTTTCCCCCTTTGAGCGTCTCCTCTCCCAAACCGTCTTCTGGTCCTACCTCGTCCTCACACCGCCCATCACGATCGTGAGCGTCATGATCGGGCTGCTATTAGTCGAGAGTTGATTTCAGATCGCGTGGTAACGATGCCGCGCTTTTTTGTTCGCGTATGGTCGTGCTTTCTTTTTTTTCTCATGATTCATCTATTTTTATGTTCTATTCTGGGTACACATAGACATTAGACGTGGTAGCATGCATGCAAAAGGCTTGGTGGTATCGCTATTGTATCGTATGGCTGTTGATCTTCTATACCGTGCAGAGGTATGAACACGGGGATGAGTGCAAGAACGTTCGTGCTGGGTATCCGTTTAGGGAGACTACCATTGGAACATGAACGTATGGGATGGTCTCGTCATGCAGACTACCACGGCGGAGGATCTGATCAAGCTCAGAGATTGTTTCGAGTGTCTGGCCTCCGATCATATCGAATCCGATGCACTCGGAATAATCAACACATGAGCTCGGACAAGTGAACGTGTTTCGACAGACTCGGGCTACGATCGTATCTGCCAGTGCAGTCGGGGCTCGCGAAGAACAGGTTAGCACGAGATGACTTGTGGGGCGTTTGCGGCGCAGGTGAACGCTGGATGCCGCAGTGGACCCGAAATGGAGCAACATCTCTAATCCGAAATATTGATTCATCCTTCATTCGAAGGGCGATGGACCCGTCGTGCCACGATGACACGCCATGAAGCAATGTTCAATTATTTCGATCGTGTGTCATTCACACCATGTCGCACGTCCTTGCTTTGCTGGTAGTTGGTATTAACCTGTAAGGTCCTCCATAAATCATCACACATTCCATGCCTCGGTTCTGTTATACCCGTCGACTAAGCCCTTGACTTTGAATTCGCGAAAGAGTGGGGGAACCGGGTATCTTGTGGGAATTAGGTCGGGGGACACACGAGCGTCTGAGCATCTGGGACTGATCTGACTCCCATCAAGTTTCTCTGTCCCTTGCATGGTGAACGGCCATGAAAAGGTATGTCCCAGTTGTTGGCATTGGCGCATACTTGTAACGGCCCCACGTTGATCCTACTAGGTGACTCTGAGATGCATCGAATTCGACACGGACGAAATGGTACAATTGGTCTCGTTTTCCAAGGATGGCATCTAGAAAGTGGAGTCGTGTCTTTCCGACTCAATCAAGGCGACTGGCTTGTCGGACATGTCGCACGCCACTGTAACTGTAGTCAGTGTGGCTACACAGTACTGTCTCTGGCCCACTCACCGATCCAAAGCGCGTTGTATTTGTTGACTGAATGTGTGTATTTTGCGACGCGACATGTCGACGATGAGAGAAAATGAGGTAGTAACCAACACGAGGCACGACTCAGCGCTCAGCGCGCAAGGCTGTGTGAACTGATTGATATATGGATTCGTTCCCCTTGCTCTTACACTCTCAACCACGATTTCCCTGTCTCTTGCACGGTGGCTAGGTATGTCGTCCATGGAAAAAAGTACGTGCTAGTCGTCGGTGAATGCCTGTAATGACTTCTCATCGACTTTCAGGTGAATCAAGAACTATTAAAATTGACACTCAACATCCGATATACTCGGTCTTGTTCGCAAAGGATGGCAAGCAGGTATTGAGCGGCGATGTAAAGGGGATGATCCGGCGATGGCGAGTGGAGGACGGACAAGAGGTCGGCGAACCAATTCGAATCGAAGGGGCAAAGGTATTCGCTACCGCGCTGTCTCCGGATGGCAAATGGCTTGTGTGTGGACTCCGGGGAGATACAGATGCTATTGTGTTGGATGCGGAGACCCAGAAAAAAGTATACGACGTCGACGGTCACGAAGACACGGTATTCTCGGTGGACATCTCTCCCGACTCCAGCAAATTCGCGACGGGTGGGTCTGAAACACCTGCTAGGGTGTTCATCTTCAGCATAACCACCGGTGAAAAACTCGTGGGTCCACTCGAACACGACGGTTGGGCAGTTGTGGCTGTGGGGTTCTCTCCCAACGGCGACCGACTCGCCACCGCTACTGGCCACAGAAACCAAAAAGACACGACGTCGATCCGCATCTACGACAGCGACAATGGACAGCAATTGTTGGACATCCCCTGCCAGTTCTGGGGCAGCATATCGTCACCGCTTGCTTGGTCGGCTGACGGTCGTCAACTCTATGCTACCTCGTACAGTGAAGTCAAATGTTTTAATTCATCCTCGGGAGCCCTACTCAATAAATGGACTACTCCTGAGGCTCGACGTGTCTATTCCGTTGTCCTGGCATGTAACCAAAAGTTTGCTGTCGCCGTCACCATCCAGTCACTACGTTTTTGGGACATTTCTACGTACCAGCAAATTGGGACGATTATCGAGCTCGCAAGTGAAGTCAAGTCTGTTGCGCTGTCTCCCAACGACGACTGCATCGTTACTGGAGAAGAGAATGGGAAAATTACCATCCACAGTCTTCGTGACATCCTTCCGAGCTCGTACTTGACAGTAAACGTAAGCGGTCCCACTTGTTATAACCACTTCCTCATAGCGTCACAGTTACCATTTATGAATATCAGTGATTCGGTATTCAGATCGTGGAAGCAAGGCGACTTGAGTCGTGTCGAGGAACTCTTGACAACAGAAATGGTACAACTTTCGGGTTCCTTACACGCACGCACACTCGCTTACCGCGCTCTCGTGCGCTCTCGGTCGAAACATTGGGATATCGCCATTGATGATGCTAAAATGGTAAATTCCACCCATCTGTCGTCGTATGTTTCGCTGATCATCCACACTAGTCTGTCGACACCCATCCATCCATCATTGGTTATGTCGTAAATGCTATCACCCATGTCGGCAATGAGGAGCACGAGTTGGCCATGCGTATATTTGATCTAGCGTTCATTCACAGCCTCCCGAGCGAGAATCAATTTCTCTTGCTCATCAAGGCATGTGTCTGTAGTCCTCGTTGTTGCTAGCGCTGAGCTTTCGTTTCACTCAGGCTATCATCCTATTTGAATGCGGAAGGCACGACGACGCTATTTTGCGTGTAGGTGACTTGATCAATATAGTGGACGATCACTCGCTTCACATCGCTATCCGGGTACGTAGTATACATTGAAAGTGATTATCTGAACAAATCGTTGACAAGAGATTATATAGGCTCAAATGTTATTCCTACTCGGAAGCATGTCTATGAGAGGAGGAGATAACGAACGCGCGATAGCACTGTTCAAGCGTGCCCAAGAGGCCATCCCGTTCCAACAAAATTCTTACCTGGTGGTCGTCTCCCTTGTAAGTCAATGGTTTCACGTTCCTCTGGGATCGCACTAACTCCATTTGGAAGATGTTTGGATGGGACTTTGAAAGACTCGCGCCGGCAATTCAGTTACAGTTATGGAAAGCTATGGATGCAGTTGGCCATACAGAAGTGTCGCAGCCGTTTTCTGCCATGATCGAGACCCTCGGCGAAGACATTTCAACAAATGAAGTAACTACTGCTTGGGATCCTGGTACGCCTCTTCTGTCCATTCGGGATGACGTACGCTGAGTTTGTGAGTCCAGAACTTGTGCAAAAATGTCTCACGACATTCGAAACCAACGGCGATGCTGCGGCGGAATCTGGGGATCCAAAGGGAGCGATCATACAATACTCTACGGCATTGTACCTGAATCCCTCTAGCCCTGTGGGTCTTCATGTCAAGCGGAGCAATGCACGAGCAACACTGGGGTTGTGGGAAGATGCATTGAAGGATGCAGATGATGTACGGCTTCGCATTCCTAGGTGTCTGATGTTCCTGAATTCAGTCGGCGCAGGCAATCAAGGCAGACTCTTCGAGTCCTTGGGGATACGAGAGAAGGCATGCTGCTCTGCATGGTCTGCAGCGGTATGACGAAGCAACCAATGCGTTCTCTCGCATGGTTTCCCTCATTGAGTCGTCTCTCGATCAAGACGTTCGTAGTGAGTGTCCGTTTAACAATGGGAAAGAACATCGTGACTTAAGTTGAACAGAGCTGGGCAAGAAATACGTCTCACCGTCCCGGTCAGAAGTGATGATGAATACCATCATTCGTGGTGTCCTCAAAGTGTCCCCACTGGCGCTTATTGACGTGAAAAGTGGTCGTCTGTGCGATGTCCCTGAACGCACCCATATATTCAAATCGGAACCACAGTTCAAGGAGATGGTCTCCTCTATGACAAGGGAGTTGGATAACGCACGTATCCAGCATGTGGCGGAGGAATATTTTCGATATGTGACACTCTCGCATGTATGGCAAGGGCAAGAACCTTCCTTTCAAGATGTCAACCAGGCTGGCTCGGTGTGGGAGCTGGACTCGTCGCCGCTAAACGACAAGTTGCAGAAATTCTGCGAGGTGGTCCGCTCGGACGGATATCGGTGGGCTTGGAGCGACACCTGTTGCATTGATAAAACGATCAGCTCGGTGTTGCACCAATCGCTCACGATGATGTACAAATGGTATCAAGCATCCGCTGCCACATTTATTCTCTTGCAGGACGTGGTCTCTCCCTCGACCCTTGGGGATCTCACGGGCAGTATGTGGATGTTGCGGGCCTGGACTGCTCAAGAGCTTCTTGCAGCAATGGTGATCCGACTCTATGATCGCGATTGGAAGCCCTACCTTGGTGACATGCGGTCGAACCACAAGGACTCGCCTGAAATCATGCAAGAACTCGCAGATGCTATTGGAATCGCTCGTAGCACCATCATTGCATTCAATCCCGACGATCTCAGCGTTCGAGAGAAGCTGCGCCTGGCCTCGAGACGGGACTCGACGGTGGAAGAGGATATTGCCTACTCGTTAATAGGCATCTTCAACAGTGACATCATACCACGCTATGGAGAAGGAGGAGCCGCGCTGGGCCACCTATTGGAAGAGATCGTATCCCGTTCGGGGGACTTGACAGTACTTGCATGGACTGGCAAGTCATCGTCATACAACAGTTGCCTTCCAGTCTCCCTCGAGGTGTATAGCCATCCACCCCGTTCCTCGCATCCCATCACAGACATTGAAATCGACGAGCGCGCTACCGCGTTAAGAAATTCACTATCACCTGCACATGCTGTACTCATCCACGACCGAGTGACCTCCTTACCCCCTACTCGCTTTGCCACCCGCCGACTACACCTGCCGTGTATCATCTTCACAGTCCGACAGCTTGATATGCAAGCCTTTGGGAGTGGTCAAGAGATCCACTACCGTGCTAAGGTATCAGGCATTGGCGATGTCGAAATTCGGACAGCGGACAGGCTTCCGTTGGCGGAGCCACGCAAGCTTATCTTTATTCATCCGTGGATCCGCGAGCTTCGCAATCCACCCGACGGTTTCACTTGGGAAATTACAGCGGAAGATGGCGTAGAGTCTGATGCTGAATCCGAGTTCTGTTCCGCACCTAGTTCCCCATTATCTGCTCCACCCACTGCCACCGTGGACGAGTATACGCGAGCGTTGCGGTTGGTCGTTCGTCTGCAGCAACCATTCCATTCGCTGTTGCTCGAGCAACAACCCAATGGAGAGTTCAAGCGAGTTGCTGCTGAGCACGAGATCGTCGTTCCCGGGGTCGGACGGCTGGACAACCTTGCTAGCAATGTGCGTGCTGAAGTCGTGGAGATACTGTGATGTGTGTATCAAGTTTCGTATCATCTTGTCCTTCCCTAGCTACTGCCATGATTAATGGTTACTTTGCTATCCCGTTATGTATGTCCTCGCTGCCCAAGTGTGTAACCGTTCAAGTAATAGCTGCATCACAATACTCTGCGTTGCCAGATGTAATGTGTGTTCATGATAAGTGTATGAATGCCGTTGAGATATTTTACAAAGTCCCAGTACCGAGTGACCGAAATGAACATCGTGAATCTACTATCGGCGAAGCAGGTACTCATGCCAACCATTGTACGGCTATGATTATAGGATGCCTTACCGATGTCGAACGTCGAGGTTGACTTTCTTGTCGAATTGATCACTCTTGGGATGAAAGTCTGTTTCCTCACGATGATCGATATCTGATCACTCATCTTGAGTCTCACAGAAGAAGCCAAATCGACGGGGACATAGAGCACCCCGTTGCATGCTTGTATGTCCTATTATTGAGAGTTCAGACTGAGCGGAGACGTACTACTCGAGGAACAACGCACTAGGAGAGCCATAGAAGTCCCATCTGAGATGTGAGCAGTCGTCTTCAATGGACCGCGAGTTGGTTCCTGACTCCCTTAGATACTCGCCGGATGCCACTTTGCGTGAGGGTCGATGACAAGTCGTGGTTGATCTGGCCCTAAGGTCAGTCGATTGTTGCCAGCCAACAACCTCGATCGTGCACGTTGAACGGCCATGAAGTCGACGACAGAAGGTATGTGCCAGTCAATGGCACATACTTGTAACGGTCGCACGTTGATCTTACCAGGTGATTGTGAGATGCATCGAGTGCAACACGGACGAAATGGTACAATCGGTCTCGTGTTCCAGGGATGGCAAGCGAGTGTACCGTCCATCAGTCTGGAATCATGTCCTTTCAGAAAGCAACGACCCAATCAAGGCGACTGCACGAAGTTGCCGTACGCGATAATATGTCGCACGCTACGCTACTCACGGTAATCAGTGTATGTACTTGCAAAGTATTCTCTGGCCCACTCACCGATCCAAAGCGCGTCGTATTTGTTGACTGAACGTGTTGCTGTGTATTATTTTCGACAACGAGAGAATTGAATGAGGTAACCAACACGAGGCACGATCTTGTCAGGACCTTACCCCAACGACCCAAGGTACCACCCCCACGCGACGGTCCCGAGCGGACAAGGAGACAGGGTGGAGGAATAGGTATATCAAGGATTAGAGTTTCAGACTGCGTTTCAGACGGAGCACCATTTCAGACTCGGAGCTCACAACAGGCGGAACTTGTAGCCAGCCTCACTAAGTTATAGCCTAAAGCTCATGTTACCTTGTCGAACGCTATCATGATGGGCGTACCCGTCCAGGACATCTTTTTCACCATATTCCAGGTAACTAGACACCAGTAACACCCAGCGTCTCTGCTCACCCTTGCCAGTCCATTTTCGAGGTCTTTTTCCTATGTCTGGCCGGCTTTACCCTCTCCGCCAAGGGCATCGAGGACATCAACATCGCTCTCTTTACGCCCTCTCTCCTTTTCTCGAAGGTCACCTTCTTTCTCACCCCAGGCATGTCTGTGTTCCTCTGCTGCATCTCTGCTGACACCATCACCTCCAGCCAAACTGCGCCAGCTATGGGTCATCCCCATCTTCTTTGTCGTCGTGACGGGACTATCTGGAGTCGTGGCACACTCCCTTGCTCGGGCGTGCCGTCTAAAACGATCTCAAGTGTACGTCCGATCTCTCCTTCTCGTGTGTTACCTGAGCACCGTGCAGAAATTATGCCACCGCTGCATCCATGTTCATGAACTCGAATTCGCTTCCCGTCGCGATCGTGCAATCCCTCGCTACCACTATCCCCATTTGAGAATAGGGACCAGATGACACCATCGACGCCATGTTTGGTCGCCGTCTTTAGCACACTTGGCATGATAGTAAGTTACTCTTTTCGCACTGCTCCGTTTCTCGGCGCTTTGTAGAAGGCTCATCTCTTAGCTACGATGGTCGTACGGCATTCGTCTTCTTTCGCAAGCTGACGAACCAGAATCCATTACGCCACCCCTAGCGACGTACCGCGACATCGATGACACAGAACGCACACTGTCTCCGTTCAGCCAACCACCGGCCCACTCGTCGGTTACGAAACGGAAGTCGACATCGAAGCACGCGACCGGGAAGTGTGGCGCACACATCCCCTCCGTTTCCGCCTGCCTCATCCACGCCTCACCCGATACCACCCACATCTTCAGTCTCACCTCCCCGCTGTCCCCACATCCCTTGGCGATCAATCCGAGAGTGACGCCACGGACGGGCTCGAGACCACCGAGGGTGACGGCGACTCGGAGGATACGATCGCGCTCCGTTCACAGATTGACACAGGATTCTCCACAGAAGCCGAGGATCCTGAACCTCCATCCGTGCCTCTCGTCTCGTCCTCGTCCGAACACGCCCCGCGATGGGTCCGATCTACCATTGCCTCCCCTACCAGGCTTCTCCACGCCATCACTTCCCTCTCGCCACCTCTTGTCGCATCTCTTTCCGCCCTGTTTTCCGTACTGGTACCGCCGTCCAACGGCTGATCAAATCGCAAGAGATGATGCCTTTCAAGGGTGCGCTTGACAGTGCAGGTGCGTGTAGCATCCCCCTCACCCTTCTCGTCCCCGGAGGATGGTTCTGGGATGGAGAAACTAAACACAAGAATGGCGAGACCAGCACTGTATCCGATGGCCAAGGTGACGCCAAGACCCAAGGCAAAGGCAAAGGCATCAGAAGATACCATGCCACCCAACACGCGCCGCAGTCGCACAATTCGTCGACCGCCTCGCTCTCATCAATGATCGGGGCGTTTGGAGGTGTTCTGATGGCCTACATACATCCACCTCATGGATCTACTCAGATGGTCCGGGGTGTCAGAGGCGGCGTAGACGAAAGCGTGGGTGTAAACGATGTAGAATCCGGTCCGCAGCAGTTGGCAACGCACACAGAGATCGAAGTCGAGGATGCCGGGGGTAGCATCGGCGTGGGACAGGGGTCTCAGTCACGATCGCGATCCCACTCCGCCGGCCGCCATGCACAACCGTCACCGCCCGCGTCGACCGATTCCCCAGGAGAAACACTTACCGTGGTCATCACCCCTCCTCGCGCGGATGGTCGTCGCCCCACCCGTCATTACCCCGATGATCGTTCTCATCAGCCGTCTGAGGTGGGGTGGGGAGGTGTTTGAAGAGTACGTTCTTATTTTTAGTTTCCGCTTGGATAACATGCCGAGTATTCTTTCACAGTCCAGTGTTTATTGTGTCGAGCATGCTGTTGGTCTCGAGTCCGCCTGCGTTGACGCTCGCTCTGGTACGCTCCATTTTATGAGGAACTAGTTTGTTCACCACCTCCCACAGATCTCCCAACGCGCCAAGAAGTCGCCGACGGGCACCACCACCACTGGCGCAAGTGCAGCCGCAGACACCACCGCATTCTCCCCCTTTGAGTGTCTCCTCTCCCGAACCGTCTTCTGGTCCTACCTCGTCCTCACACCCCCCATCACGATCGTGAGCGTCATGATCGGACTGCTATTAGTCGAGAGTTGATTTCAAATCGCGTGGTAACGATGCCGTGTTTTTGTTATCGTGTGGTCGTGCTTTCTTTTTTTTTTTCTCATGATTCATCTATTTTTATGTTCTATTCTGGGTACACATAGACATCAGACGTGGTAGCATGCATGCAAATGGCTTGGTGGTTATTCACCGTGGTATCGCTATTGTATCGTATAGCTGTTGATCTTCTTATACCGTGCAGGCACGAACACGGGGATGAGCGTAACAATGTTCGTGCTGCCATTGTGCGTGGCACTCTCATGGTCCTTGAGCGTCCGATTTGATCATCTCGACTCGGTTTAATCCATTTAGGGAGACTACCATTGAAACATGAACGTATGGGAGGGGTCTCGTCACCGGCCTACCACGGTAGAGGATCAAGCTCAGGAATTGTTTCAAGTCGGTGGAGTCCGATCATATCGAATCCGATGCACTCGGACAAGTGAACGTGTTTCGACAGACTCGGACTACGATCGTACCTACCAGTGCAATCAAGGTTGTGGTTCGTGAGGAACAGATTAGCACGAGACGACTTGTGATCAGCGCTTGCGACGCAGGTCGGCGCTGCTGGATGCGTTCGGTTGCAGAAGTAGTCCATGGGTGGACGCGAAACGGAGCAACATCTCTAATCCTCATTGCATGCGTCGGCTCTCAATACTGTACTCCGAGGTTGACTAAGCCCTTAGCTTTGAATTCGCGAAAGAGTGGGGGAACCGGGTGTCTTGTGGGAATCAGGTCGGGGGATGCACGAGCAGGAAGTCTGGGACTGATTTAGATAAGAGCGAGAGCGTACACAGGAAGACTGCACCTCTTGACTCCCATCCAGTTTCTTCGCTGGCCCTTTCGCGGTGAACGGCCATGAAAAGCAAATACCGTGACGCTCATCAGTCGCCTTGGTTTGTCATCCCGAAAGTGGAAGTAGGCCTTTTCAGCAAGGAGCGACTCAATCAAGGCGACAAACCGTACGCGATGATATGTTGCACGCCACTCTACTCACGGTAGTCAGTGTGCGCAAAGTATGTATGTATTCTGTTGCTGTGTATTTTCGACAACGAGAGAATTGAATGAGGTAACCAACACGAGGCACGACTCAGCACAAGGCTGTGTGAACTGATCAATAATATGAATTCGTTCCCCTTGGCCCTGCACTCCCAATCACGACTCCCCTCTGTCTCTTGCACGGTGGCCAGGTATGTCGTCCACGGGAAAAAGTGCGTGTTAGTCGTCGGCGAATGCCTGTAATGACCTCTCATCGACTTGCAGGTGGATCGAGAATGATTGAAATCGATACTCAACATCCGATATACTCGGTCTTGTTCGCAAAGGATGGCAAGCAAATTTTGAGCGGGGGTGTCGAGGGGATGCTTCGTCAATGGCGGGTGGAAGACGGGCAAGAGGTCGACGAACCCATTCGAGCTGAAGAGGCAGAAATCTACGCTGCTGCACTGTCTCCGGATGGCAAATGGCTCGTGTGTGGGTTGCGTGCTCTAAAGAGCACCGAGGAGACTCCGAGGGTAGGAGTGTGGGATGCGCGGACCCAGAAGAAAGTCCTCGACGTCCACGGACACATCAGCACGGTATTCTCTGTGGACATCTCTCCCGACTCGACAAAAATCGCGACGGGTGGATATGACAAGCGAGCATTCATCCACAGCATAACCACGGGAGAAAAACGCGTCGGACCGCTCGAACACGGTGGGACGGTCGTGGCTGTGCGGTTCTCTCCCAACGGCGACCGAGTCGCCACCGCTACTGGGGACGAAAAGGACACCAAGTCAATCCGCATCTACGACAGCGACAATGGACAGCAGCTGTTGGACATCCCCTGCTGGTTCTGGCACGGCATATCGTCACCGCTTGCATGGTCAGCTGACGGTCGTCAGCTCTTTGCTGCCACGTTAGGTGAAGCAAAGTGTTTCGATACATCCATTGGAGCTCTGCTCAATAAATGGGCTGTACAGCCTGTACCTGGTGCTAAACGGGCCTATTCCATTTTCCTCGCATGTAACCAAAAGTTTGCTGTTACCGTCACATTCAAGTCACTCTTTTTCTGGGACACCTCTACACGACAACAAATCGGAACGGTTATCGAGCTCGCAAGCAATGTTAGGTCGATTTCGCTCTCCCAGAATGATCACCATATAGTGACTGGAGAAGCAGATGGGAAAATCACTATCCGGAGCCTTCGTGACATCTTGTCGAGCTCGTATTTGACTGTAAACGTAGGCGGCTCCACTTGTTACAAGTCGACGGTCTAACAAGCCATGGCCTACTTCCCTTTTCCTCCCTCACATCGTGAGTGTTCAAACGTCAGTTGGTCGCTTGTTATAACTACTTCCTCACAGCGTTACAGTTGCCCTTTATGCATATCAATGAAGCGGTATTCAAATCATGGAAGCAGGGCGACTTGGCTCTTGTCGAAGAACTCTTGATAGCAGATACCACACAACATTCGAGTCCTTTATATCGCGCACGCGCACTGGCTTACCGTGCGCTTGTGCGCTCGCGGTCGAAACATTGGGATGCCGCCATCGACGATGCTAAAAAGGTAAGTCCCGCTTATCCTTATCTGTAGTCGCATGTTGAACTTATCCATCCACACTAGTCTATCGATAGTCAACCATCCGTCATTGGTTATATTGCGAGTGCTATCGCCCATATCGGCAATGGCGAGCATGAGTCGGCGTTCCGCGTCTTTGATCTCGTGTTCAGTCTTGGCCTTCCAAACGAGAACAAATTTCTCTTGCTAATCAAGGTAAGCAGCTGTCTTCCTCGTTGTTACTGGCGCTTATCTTTCGTTTCACTGAGGCTATCATTCTATTCGAATCCGGAAGGCACGACGACGCTATTTTGCGTGTAAGTGACTTGATCAATATAGTGAACGATCACTCACTTTACATCGCTGTCCGGGTACGCAATACACATGGAACACGATCATCTGAACAATTCGTTGACAAGAGATTATATAGGCTCAAATGTTATTCCTACTCGGAAGCATATCTATGAGAGAAGGAGACAACAAACGTGCGATAGAACTGTTCAAGCGTGCACAAGAGGCCATCCCGTTTCAACATAGTTCTTACCTAGTGGTCGTCTCCCTTGTAAGTCAATGGTTTCACGTTCCTCTGTGATCGCACAAACTCTATTTGGAAGATATTTGGATGGGACTTCGAGAGACTCGCGCCGGCGATTCAGTTACGGTTATGGAAAGCCATGGATGCAGTTGGCCATACGGAAGTGTCGCAGCCACTTTCTGCCATGCTCGAGACCCTCGGTGAAGATGTTTCAATGAACGCAGCAGCTACTGCTTGGAACCCCGGTACGCCTCCTCTCTCCGTTCGAGATAACGTACGCCGAGTTTTTTGGGACAGATCTTGTGCAAAAATGTCTCACGACATTCGAAACCAATGGTGATGCTGCAGCGGAATCTGGGGATCCAAAGGGAGCGATCATACAATACTCTACTGCGTTGTACTTGAACCCTTCGAACCCTTTGGGTCTTCTTGTCAAACGGAGCAAAGCACGGGCAATGCTGGGCTTGTGGAATGATGCGTTGAAGGATGCAGATGATGTACGGCTTCGCTTTCCTGCCATCTGATGTCCCTAACCCTAACTTCAATCGACACAGGCAGTCAGGGTAGACTCTTCGATTCCGTGGGGATACGAGAGCAGACATGCCGCTCTACATGGTTTGCAGCGGTATGACGAAGCAATCAATGCGTTCTCTCGCATGGTTTCCCTCATAGAGTCGTCTCGCGATCAAGACGTCTGTCGTGAGTGACAGTTTAACAGCGGGAAAGCAACATGATTGTGACTTGAATTGAACAGGACTGGGCAAGAAATACGTATCACCATTTCGGTCAGAAATGATTATGGACACTATCATTCGTAGTGTCCTCAAGATGTCCCCACTGGTACTTATTGACGTGAAGAGTGGTCGTCTGTGTGATGTCCCCGAACGCACGCATATATTCAAGTCGGAGCTACAGTTCAAGGAGATGCTCTCCTCTATGACGAAGGAGTTGGATAACACACGTATCCAGCAGGTGGCGGAGGAATATTTTCGATATGTGACACTCTCGCATGTATGGCAAGGGAAGGAACCTTCCTTTCAAGATGTCAACCAGGCTGGCTCGGTGTGGGAGCTGGACTCGTCGCCGCTAAACGACAAGTTGCAGAAATTCTGCGAGGTGGTCCGCTCGGACGAATATCGGTGGGCTTGGAGCGACACCTGTTGCATTGATAAGACGATCAGTTCGGTATTGCACCAATCGCTCACGATGATGTACAAATGGTATCAAGCATCTGCGGCCACATTTATCCTCCTGCAGGACGTATTATCCCCCTCGGCCCTTGGGGATCTCACGGAGAGTATGTGGATGTTGCGGGCTTGGACTGCTCAAGAGCTTCTTGCAGCAACGATCATTCGATTCTATGATCGCGACTGGAAGCCCTACCTTGGTGACATGCGGTCCAACCACAAGGACTCGCCTGAAATCATGCAAGAACTTGCGGACGCCACTGGCATTGCTCGTAATACCATCATTGCCTTCAACCCCGACAATCTCAGCGTTCGAGAGAAGCTACGGGTAGCCTCGAAACGGAATGCGACGGTGGAAGAGGACATCGCGTACTCGTTAATAGGTATCTTCAAGAGTGACATTCGACCACACTATGGAGAAGGAGATGCCGCGTTGGGCCACCTGTTGGAAGAGATCGTGTCCCGTTCGGGGGACCTGACAGTACTTGCATGGACTGGCAAGTCATCGTCATACAACAGTTGCCTTCCAGTCTCCCTCGAGGTGTATAGTCAACCACTCGGCTCCTTGCTTCCCATCACCGACACTGAAATCGACGAGCGCGCTACCGTGTTAAGAAATTCACTATCACCTGCACATGCTGTACTCATCCACGACCGGGTGACTTCCTTACCCCCTGCTCGCTTTGCCACCCGCCGACTACACCTGCCGTGTATCATCTTCACAGTCCGGCATCTTGATATGCAAGGTTTGGGGAGTGGTCAAGAGATCCACTACCGTGCTAGGGTATCAGGCATTGGCGATGTCGAAATTCGGACAGGGGACAGGCTCCCATTGGCGGAGCCACGCAAGCTTATTTTTATTCATCCGTGGATCCGCGAGCTTCGCAATCCACCCGACGGTTTCACTTGGGAAATTACAGCGGAAGATGGCGTAGAGTCTGATGCTGAATCCGAATTCTGTTCCGCACCCAGTTCCCCACTGTCTCCTCCACCCACGGACGAGTATATGCGAGCGTTGCGGTTGGTTGTTCGCCTGCAGCAACCATTCCATGCGCTGTTGCTCGAGCAACAACCCAATGGAGAGTTCAAGCGAGTTGCTGTTGAGCACGAGATCGTCGTTCCCGGAATCAAACGGCTGGACAACTTTGCTAGGGATGTGCGTGCTGAAGTGGTGGAGATACTGTGACGTGGGTATCAAGTTTCGTATCATCTCGCGCTTCCCTAGCTATTGCCATGATTAGTAATTACTTTGCTATGTTGTTATATAGCTGTAATCCCCTAAATGTGCATCACAATACTCTATGTTGCTAGATGCAACGCGTGTTCATGATAAGTGTACAGTACCCCCATGATGATCAGCATCTGACCAGTCATCTCGAGTCTCACAGAAGAAACCAAATCGACGGGACGTAGAGCACCCCGCCGCATGCTTGTATGTCCTATTATTGAGAGTTCAGACTGAGCGGAGACGTACTACTCGAGGAACAACGCACTAGCAGAGCCATAGAAGCCCCATATGAGATGTGAGAAGTCGTCTTCTGACCTTTCAATGGACGGCGAGTTGATTCCTGACTGTCCTAGATACTCGCCAGATGCCACTTTGTGCGTCAGTACGTCGGGGTCGATGACAAGTCGGGGTTGATCTAGCCCTAGGGTCGGTCGATATTGTTGCCAGCCGACAACCTTGGTCGCGCACGTTGAACGGCCATGAAGTCGACGACAGAAGGTATGTGCCAGTCGATGGCGCATATGTACTTGTAACGGCCACACGTTGATCTTACCAGGTGACTCTGAGATGCATCGAGTGCAACACAAACGAAATGGTACCAATCGGTCTCGTTTTCCAGGGATGGCGAGCGAGTGTACCGTGACGTTCATCAGTCTGGAATCAAGTCCATTCAGAAAGCAACGACTCAATCAAGGCGACTGCCCCGGACAAAGTTGCCGTACGCGATAATATGTCGCACGCTATGCTACTCACGGTAATCAGTGTACTTGCAAAGTATTATCTGGCCCACTCACCGATCCAAAGCGCGTTGTGTTTGTTGACTGAACGTGTTGCTGTGTATTTTCGACAACGAGAGAATTGAGTGAGGTAACCAACACGAGGCAGGCACGACTCAGCGCAAGGCTGTGTGAACTGATCAATAATATGGATTCGTTCCCCTTCAAGGGCCCTGTACTCCCAACCACGATTCCCCTCTGTCGCTTGTACGGTGGCCAGGTATGTCGTCCACGGAAAAAAGTGCGTGTTAATCGTCGGCGAATGCCTGTAATGACCTCTCATCGACTTGCAGGTGGATCAAGAATGATTGAAATTGACACTCAACATCCGATATACTCGGTCTTGTTCGCAAAGGATGGCAAGCAGGTCTTGAGTGGTGGTGAAAAGGGGATGCTTCGTCAATGGCGGGTGGAAGATGGACAAGAGGTCGGCGAACCAATTCGAGCTGAAGAGGGAGAAATCTACGCTGCCGCGCTGTCACCGGATGGCAGATGGCTTGTGTGTGGACTCAGGCGTTTAGATTGGAGCAATGGACGTACGAATGTGAGAGTGTGGGATGCGCAGACCCAGAAAAAAGTCCTCAACATCCACAGCCACTCCGACACGGTATTCTCTGTGGACATCTCTCCCGACTCGACGAAAATCGCGACGGGTGGGCGTGACAATCAAGCATTCGTCTTCAGCATAACCACAGGAGAAAAACTCGTTGGGCCGCTCGAACACGATGCTTGGGTCATGGCTGTGCGGTTCTCTCCCAACAGCGACCGACTCGCCACCGCTACTGGGGACAAAAAGGATGGCAAAACGTCGATCCGCATCTACGACAGCGACAATGGACAGCAGCTGTTGAACATCCCCTGCTGGTTCTCGCCCAGTGTGTCGTCACCGATTGCATGGTCGGCTGACGGTCGTCAGCTCTTTGCTGGCACGTTAGGTGAAGCAAAGTGTTTCGATACATCCTCAGGAGCTCTGCTCAACAAATGGGCTGTTCCTGGCGCTGACAGGGTCTTTTCCATCGTCCTTGCATATAACCAAAAGTTCGCCGTCGCCGCCGCATCCAGGTCACTTTTTTTTTGGGACCCCTCTACGCAACAACAAATCGGGTCGGTTATCGAGCAAACAAGCGCCATCTGGTCAATTGTGCTCTCCCCAAACGACGACTACATCGTGACCGGAGAAGAGAATGGGAAAATCACCATCCACAGCCTTCGTGACATCCTTCCGAGCTCGTACTTGACAGTAAACGTAAGCGGTCCCACTCGTTATCACCACTTCCTCACAGCATCACAGTTACCCTTTATGAATATCAGTGATTCGGTATTCAAACCATGGGAGCAAGGCGACTTGACTCGTGTGGAGGAACTCTTGACAGCAGATATTGTACAACCTTCGGATACCTTACATCACGCACGCACACTCGCTTACCGCGCTCTCGTGCGCTCTCGGTCGAAACATTGGGATATCGCCATTGATGACGCTAAAATGGTAAATTCCACGCATCTGTCGTCGTATGCTTCGCTAATCATCCACACTAGTCTGTCGAGACCCATCCATCCATCATTGGTTATGTCGTAAATGCTATCACTCATATCGGCAATGAGAAGCACGAGTTGGCCATGCGTATATTTGATCTAGCGTTCATTCATAGTCTCCCGAGCGAGAATAAATTTCTCTTGCTCATCAAGGCATGTGTCTGTAGTCCTCGTTGTTGCTAGCGCTGAGCTATCGTTTCACTCAGGCTATCATCCTATTTGAATGCGGGAGGCACGACGACGCTATTTTGCGTGTAGGTGACTTGATCAATATAGTGGACGATCACTCGCTTCACATCGCTATCCGGGTACGTAGTATACATTGAAAGTGATTCTCTGAACAAATTGTTGACAAGAGATTATATAGGCTCAAATGTTATTTCTACTCGGAAGCATGTCTATGAGGGAAGGAGACAACAAACGTGCAATAGAACTGTTCAAGTGTGCACAAGAGGCCATCCCGTTCCAACAAAGTTCTTATCTGGTGGTCGTCTCCCTTGTAAGTCAATGGTTTCACGTTCCTCTGTGATCACACTAACTCCAGTTGGAAGATGTTTGGATGGGACTTTGAGAGACTCGCGCCGGCGATTCAGTTACAGTTATGGAAAGCCATGGATGCAGTTGGCCATACGGAAGTGTCGCAGCCACTTTCTGCCATGATCGAGACCCTCGGCGAAGACATTTCAACAAATGAAGTAACTACTGCTTGGGACCCTGGTACGCCTCCTCTGTCCATTCGGGATGACGTGCGCTGAGTTTGTGAGTCCAGAACTTGTGCAAAAATGTCTCACGACATTCGAAACCAACGGCGATGCTGCTGCGGAATCTGGGGATCCAAAGGGAGCGATCATACAATACTCTACGGCATTATACTTGAATCCCTCCAGTCCTGTGGGTCTTCATGTCAAGCGGAGCAATGCACGAGCAACACTGGGGTTGTGGGAAGATGCATTGAAGGATGCAGATGATGTACGGCTTCGCATTCCTAGGTGTCTGATGTTCCTGAATTCAGTCGGCGCAGGCAATCAAGGCAGACTCTTTGAGTCCTTGGGGATACGAGAGAAGGCATGCTGCTTTGCATGGTCTGCAGCGGTATGACGAAGCCATCAATGCGTTCTCTCGCATGGTTTCCCTCATCGAGTCGTCTCTCGATCAAGACGTTCGTAGTGAGTGTCAGTTTAACAATGGGAAACAACATCGTGACTTAAATTGAACAGAGCTGGGCAAGAAATACGTCTCACCGTCCCGGTCAGAAGTGATGATGAATACCATCATTCGTGGTGTCCTCAAGGTGTCCCCACTGGCGCTTATTGACGTGAAAAGTGGTCGTCTGTGCGATGTGCCTGAACGCACCCACATATTCAAATCGGAACCACAGTTCAAAGAGATGGTCTCCTCTATGACAAGGGAGTTGGATAACACACGTATCCAGGAGGTGGCGGAGGAATATTTTCGATATGTGACACTCTCGCATGTATGGCAAGGGAAGGAACCTTCCTTTCAAGACGTCAACCAGGCCGGGTCGGTGTGGGAGCTGGACTCGTCGCCGCTAAACGATAAGTTGCGGAAATTCTGCGAGGTGGTCCGCTCGGACGGATATCGGTGGGCTTGGAGCGATACCTGTTGCATTGATAAGACGATCAGCTCGGTGTTACACCAATCGCTCATGATGATGTACAAATGGTATCAAGCATCCGCGGCCACATTTATTCTCTTGGAGGACGTAGGATCTCCCTCGGCCCTCGGCGATCTCACGGAGAGTATGTGGATGTTGCGGGCCTGGACTGCTCAAGAGCTGCTTGCAGCAGCGGTGATCCGATTCTATGATCGCGATTGGAAACCTTACCTTGGTGACATGCGGTCCAACCACAAGGACTCGCCTGAAATTATGCAGGAACTCGCAGATGCCATTGGCATTTCTCGCAAAACAATCATTGCCTTCAACCCCGACGATCTCAGCGTTCGAGAGAAGCTACGGCTAGCCTCGAAACGGGACGCGACGGTAGAAGAGGACATTGCATACTCATTAATAGGTATCTTCGAGAGTGACATTCGGCCACACTATGGAGAAGGAGTAGCCGCACTGGGCCACCTGTTGGAGGAGATTGTATCCCGTTCTGGGGACCTGACGGTGCTTGCATGGACTGGCAAGTCATCATCATACAACAGTTGCCTTCCGATCTCCCTCAAGGTATATAGTCAACCGCCGGGCTCCTCGCTTCCCATCGCCGACACTGAAATCAACCAGCGCGTCACCGCATTAAGAAAATCACTCTCGCAGGCAGACGCTATGCTCATCCACGACCGAGTGACCTCTTTACCCCCTGCTCGCTTTGCCTCCCGCAGACTATACCTCCCGTGTATTGTCTTCACAGTCCGACAGCTTGGTATTCAAGGTTTTGCGAGTGGTCAAGAGATCCACTACCGTGCTAGGGTGTCAGGCATTGGCGACATGGACATTCGAACAGCGGACAGGCTTCCGTTGGCGGAGCCTCGCAAACTTATTTTAGTTCATCCGTGGATCCGCGAGCTTCGCAATCCACCCGACGGTTTCACTTGGGAAATTACAGATGGCGTAGAGTCTGATGCTGAATCCGAGTTCTATTCTGCACCCAGTTCCCCATTGTCTGCTCGACCCACTGCCACCATGGACGAGTATACGCAAGCGTTGCGGTTGGTCGTACGTCTGCAGCAACCATTCCATTCGCTGTTGCTCGAGCAACAACCCAATGGAGAGTTCAAGCGAGTTGCTGCTGAGAACGAGATCGTCGTTCCCGGAATGAAACGGCTGGACAACTTTGCTAGGGATGTGCGTGTTGAAGTCGTGGAGATACTGTGACGTGGGTATCAAGTTTCGTATCATCTCATGCCTCCCTAGCTATCACCATGATTACTTTGTTGTCCTGATATGTACGTCCTCACTGCCCAGGGGTGTAACCTTCAAATACTCTGCGTTGCTAGATGCCACGCATGTGCATGATAAGTGTGTGAATGCCATCTGGATATTTCACAAAGTTCCAGTACCAAGTGACTGAAGTGAACATCATGACACCCTCTGTTGAAGCAGGTGCTCATGCCAACCTCACCAATGTTGAATGTTGAGGTTTGTTTTTTTTATCGAATTGACTACTCTTGGGGCGAAGATCTGTTTCCCCATGATGATCGGTGTCTGATCAGTCATCTCGAGTCCCACAGAAGAAACCAAATCGACGGTACACAGAGCACCCCGTAGCATGCTTGTATGTCCTATTACTGAGGGTTCGGACTGAGCGGAGACGTACTACTCGAGGAACAACGCACTAGGAGAGCCATAGAAGTCCCATCTGAGATGTGAGAAGTTGACTTCAATGGACCGCGAATTGGTCCCTGACTGTCCTAGATATTCGCCAGATGCCACTTTGCGCGTCAGTACTACGTCGGGGTCGATGACAAGTCGGGGTTGATCTGGCCCCAAGGTCAGTCGATATTGTTGCCCGCCGAAAACCTCGGTCGCGCACGTTGAACTGCCATGAAGTCGACGACAGAAGGCATGTGCCAATCGATGGCGCATACTTGTAACGGCCCCACGTTGATCTTACCAGGTGACTCTGAGATGCATCGAGTTCGACACGGACGAAATGGTGCAATCGGTCTCGTTTTCAAGGGATGGCAAGCGAGCGTACCGTGACGTTCATCAATCACCTTGGTTCGTCATCCCGAAAGTGGAATCATGTCCTTTCAGAAAGCAACAACTCATTCAAGGCGACTGACTTCAACGAAGTGGCCATAATATGTGGTGTATTTGTTGACTGAGTTTTGCGATGCGACATGTCGACAACGAGAGAATTGGATGAGGTAACCAACACGAGGCAGGACTCAGCGTGACGCAGGCTGTGTGAACTTGAACTGATCATCATATTGCCCTTGCCCTCCCAACACGGTTCCGCTCTGTTTCTTGCACGGTGGCCAGGTATGTCGTCCACAGAAAAAAGTACGTGCGAGTCGCCGGGAAATACATGTAATGACCTCTCATCGACTTGCAGGTGGATCAAGAATGATTGAAATCAATAATCAACATCCAATAAAGTCGGTCTTATTCGCAAAGGATGGCAAGCAGGTCTTGAGTGGTGGTGTCGAGGGGATGATCCGGCGATGGCGGGTGGAGGACGGACAAGAGATCGGCGAACCAATTCGAACTGAAGGGGTAGAAATCCACGCTGCCACGTTGTCACTGGATGGCAAATGGCTCGTGTGTGGGCTCAGGCGTTTAAATTCAAATGCGTCAGTATGGGATGCGCATACCCAGAAAAAAATCCTCGACATCGACGGCCACATCGATTCGGTACTCTCGGTGGACATCTCTCCTGACTCGACGAAAATCGCGTCGGGTGGGACTGACAAGCACGCATTCATCCAAAGCATAACCACAGGAGAAAAGCTCGTAGGACCGCTCGAACACAGTACTTGGGTCGTGGCTGTGCGGTTCTCTCCCAACGGCGACCGACTTGCGACCACTACCGGGGACGAAAAGGATGGCAGGACGTCAATCCGCATCTACGACAGCGACAGTGGACAGCAGCTGTTGGACATCCCATGTTGGTTCTGGAAGTGTATATCATCACCGATTGCATGGTCAGCTGACGGTCGTCAGCTCTTTGCTGCCACGTTAGGTGAAGCAAAGTGTTTCGATACATCCTCGGGAGCTCTGCTCAATAAATGAGCTGTTCCTGCTGCTGACAGGGTCTATTCCATCGTCCTAGCTCGTAACCAGAAGTTTGCTGTCACCGTCACACTCAAGTCACTATTTTTTTGGGACACCTCTACGCAACAACAAATCGGGTCGAACTGGGAAGCCACATTTGGTCGGCTTCGCTGTCCCCCAGTGACGATTACATCGTGACTGGAGAACACGATGGGAAAGTCACCATCCACAGCCTTTGTGACATCCTGCCAGGCTCGTACTTGACGGTAAACATAAGCGGTCCCGCTGCCTGAAACTCCATGGTCTAACGATCCGGTGTCTACTCCATTTCCCCCTTGCATCGTGAGTGGTCGTAGATCAGTCAGTCACTTATTTTAACGACTTCCTTGTAGCGTTACAGTTGCCGTTTATCAATATTGGTGATGCAGCATTCAGATCATGGAAGCAGGGCGACTTGACCCGTGCCGAAGAACTCTTGACAAGAGATCTGGTGCAACATTCGAATTCTTTACATCACGCAAGCGCACTCGCTTACCGCTCACTCGTCCACTCTCGGTCGAAACATTGGGACATCGCCATCGACGATGCCAAAACGGTAAATTTCGCTTATCCTTATCTGTAGTCGCATGTTGAGCTTATCATCCATACTAGTCTATCGATTGTCAGCCATCCGCCATTGGTTATATTGCGAGTGCTATCGCCCATATCGGCAATGGCGAGCACGAGTCGGCGATCCGCGTCTTTGATCTCGCGTTCAGTCTTGGCCTTCCAAACGAGAACAGATTTCTCTTGCTAATCAAGGTAAGCATCTGTCTTCCTCGTTGTTGCTAGCGCTTATCTTTCGTTTCACTGAGGCTATCATTCTATTCGAATCCGGGAGGCACGACGACGCTATTTTGCGTGTAAGTGACTTGATCAATATAGTGAACGATCACTCGCTGTACATCGCTGTCCGGGTACGTACTACGTGATTATTTGAACAGTTCGTTGACAGGACATCGAACAGGCTCAAATGTTATTCCTACTCGGAAGCGTGTCTATGAGAGAAGGAGACAACAAACGTGCAATAGAGTTGTTCAAGCGAGCCCAAGAGGCTATCCCGTTCCAACAAAGTTCTTATCTGGTGGTCGTCTCCCTTGTAAGTTAATGGTTTCACGTTCCTCTGTGATCGCACTGACTCTATTTGGAAGATGTTTGGATGGGACTTTGAGAGACTCGCGCCAGCGATTCAGTTACAGTTATGGAAAGCCATGGATGCAGTTGGCCATACGGAAGTGTCGCAGCCACTTTCTGCCATGATCGATACCCTCGGCGAAGATGTTTCAACGAACGAAGTAGCTACTGCTTGGGACCCCGGTACGCCTCCTTACTGTCCCTCCGAGATAACATCCACTAAGTTTTTTGGTGCCAGATCTTGTGCAAAAATGTCTCACGGCATTCGAAACCGACGGTGATGCTGCGGCAGAGTCGAAGGATCCAAAGGGAGCGATCATACAATACTCTACTGCGTTGTACTTGAACCCTTCAAACCCTGTGGGTCTTCTTGTCAAGCGGAGCAAAGCACGGGCAATGCTGGGGTTGTGGAATGATGCATTGAAGGATGCAGATGATGTGCGGCTTCGCTTTCCCACCGTCTGATGTCCCTAACCCTAACTTCGATCGACGCAGGCAATCAAGGCAGACTCTTCGAGTCCGTGGGGATACGAAAGCAGACATGCTGCTTTGCATGGTTTACAGCGGTATGATGAAGCAATGAATGCGTTCTCTCGCATGCTTTCCCTCATTGAGTCATCTCTCGATCAAGACGTTCGTCGTGAGTGTCAGTTTAACAACGGGAAAGCAATGTCATTGTGACTCAAATTGAACAGGACTGGGCAAGAAATACGTATCACCATCCCGGTCAGAAATGATGATGAACACCATCATTCGTAGTGTCCTCAAGGTGTCCCCACTGGTACTTATTGATGTGAAGAGTGGTCGTCTGTGCAATGTGCCTGAACGCACACATATATTCGAGTCTGAACCACAGTTCAAGGAGATGATCTCCTCTATGACGAAGGAGTTGGATAACACACGTATCCAGCAGGTGGCAGAGGAATATTTTCGATATGTGACACTCTCGCATGTGTGGCAAGGGACCGAACCTTCGTTTCAAGATGTCGACCAGGCTGGCTCGGTGTGGGAGCTGGAGTCGTCGCCGCTAAACGAGAAGTTGCGGAAATTCTGCGAGGTGGTTCGCTCTGACGGATATCGGTGGGCTTGGTGCGATACCTGTTGCATCGATAAGACGATCAGCTCGGTGTTGCACCAATCGCTCACGATGATGTACAAATGGTATCAAGCATCCGCGGCCACATTCATTCTCTTGCAGGACGTAGTATCTCCCTCGACCCTTGGGGATCTCACGGAGAGTATGTGGATGTTGCGGGCCTGGACTGCTCAAGAACTTCTCGCGGCAACGGTGATCCGATTCTATGATCGCGATTGGAAGCCCTACCTTGGTGACACGCGGTCGAACCACAAGGTCTCGCCTGAAATCATGCAAGAACTCGCGGATGCTATTGGAGTCGCTCGTAAAACACTTATTGCCTTCAACCCCGACGATCTCGGCGTTCGGGAGAAGCTGCGCCTGGCCTCGAGACGGAACTCGACAGTGGAAGAAGACGTGGCTTACTCGTTGATTGGCGTCTTCAAGAGTGACATCATCCCACGCTATGGAGAAGGAGATGCCGCGTTGGGCCACCTATTGGAGGAGATCGTATCCCGTTCGGGGGACCTGACGGTGCTTGCCTGGACTGGCAACTCATCGTCATACAACAGTTGCCTCCCAGTCTCCCTCGAGGTGTATAGTCAACCGCCGGGTTCCTTACTTCCCATCACTGACACCGAGATCGATGAGCGCGTTACCATGTTAAGAAACTCACTATCGCAAGCAGATGCTATAGTTGTCCACGACCGGGTGACCTCTTTATCCCCTGCTCGCTTTGCCACCCGCCGACTACACCTCCCTTGTATCATCTTCACAGTCCGACAGCTTGGCATGCAAGGTTTTGGGATGGTCAAGAGATCCACTACCGTGCTAGGGTATCAGGTATTGGCGATGTCGAAATTCAGACAGCGGACAGGCTTCCGTTGACGGAACCTCGCAAGCTTATTTTCATTCACCCGTGGATCGTGGATCCGCGAGCTGCGCGATCCACCCGACGGGTTCACTTGGGGAATTACAGCGGAAGACGATATCGAGTCGGATGTTGACTCCGAGTTCTGTTCCACACCACTGTCTGCTCCGTTCACTGTCGCGATGGACGGGTATACGCGAGCGTTGCGGTTGGCTGTTCGTCTGCAGCAGCCATTCCATGCATTGTTGCTCCAGCAACAACTCCACGGTGAATTCAAGCGAGTTGCCGCTGAGCACGAGATTGTCGTTCCCGGAATCAAACGGCTGGATAACTTCGCTAGGGATGCGCGTGCTGATGTCGTCGAGATATTGTGACGTCTTTTGTCGTCTTGCCGCCGTCCCCTCTCTCATTGCACAAGCAAGACGTTCGGTATGATATTCTATGTTGTGTTGCTATCCAGTCACCTCCATCATACTATAAACGAATTGTCGACTGTTATGTTATACCCCATGTACATGAACGAGATCGTGCGATATCGAGTTGTAGCTGTTGGTCCGATCTACTGGAGAACGCATACAGCGCTGCGTTTACGGAGTCCGTCCTTGAAGAGACTTTTATCGTCCTGTGAGGACGTTCTTCGTTGTATCGCATTAAACTTGCGCTAACGTCCTCGGTCAGCGAACACGCCCGGTGACCAGATACTCAGAGTCGTCCTTATCAAGCACATCACCTCGACCAACACCGCAACAAACTTACCTACAGCACGGCCACGCATGCCATATCCAAGCTAAAAAGCCCCAGCGCTGTTGACAAACCGCCTGACCCAAAATCCACCAACGAGTCATCCATTTGTCGGATGTGCTGTCCCAGTCGGACGACAAGGTCTTCCCGATCTGACGAGGTCGGAACAAGTTGTGCATCTCATTTTCTTTCGCGACTCGTGTGACTGATGCCGAACTTTAGATCCTTGAAAACAAACTGGTGCACCGCACAAGACGGATCATTGAGCCTCAACTAATCGACGAGGTGGTGCAGACACTCTCTTCGCAGGCACTGAGATCGATGACTACGACGTCAGCTTTACCTCACATCACCCTCTCGCGCGACGAGGGCACACAGTGGGGCGTTCGAAGGATGACGTTGCGCCCCCAATCTCACCCAACATAGAGGACGCAGAAATCTGAGATCTTTAAATAAGCGAATCGAATATAAACGCGAGAGACACGAATGACTTCGGGAGCATTCAAGCCCAGCCTCAGGTCCTGTCCCATAGTTCAACGTTTCAACCCACACCACCCTGCGGCAGGGTCAAGGTCAAGATCGACCTCTGTGTCAATGGGTTATGCTGCCTATGTTCTCTCTGGCTTTCTCTTACCGAGCACGAGCGAAGGTCCAGAAGCGGCGTTGGATATCAAGTTGGAGAATGAAAATGAATAGGAAGCGACGAGCAATTGGAATGAGGATGATGTGGAGCTCGAGGCAGTGATGGGCAGGTGTTTACAACCGCCATTTGAGGTGGTGAGAGGAAGGGAAGACAAGTCGGATACGGAGATTCTCGAGTGTTACCTTGCTGTCCCATGATTTAACGAGGTAATACATCACCGCAAGCCATGCAATCAAGTACCTTGCACGTGTCAAAGGATCGGAGTACATTTGTCGTTGCGCCGAATAAGCACGATTATCTGGATCATTACATGGCTGGTACCCATCGACCAAGAAAGAAAAAACCACCGCATCCCCAATATCACCATCAATCGCCACCTTCAAATTTTCTCTCGAGCGACTTGACGCGAACGCATTTCGGCTGCTTCTTCCTGTTTCTGAAGTGATATATCGATGGTTGTTCCAGGTGGGTAACCCCTGATCAACATAGAAAAGACAAAGGCAGTATCGATAGCCCAACATCGTGCTGCCGGCGCGCGTGTCTAATGGTTTCCACGCATACAGTCTGCGAAGGTACATATTCAGAAATCTGAGAACGAGTCTCGTGGTACTTCTCAAGCAAATTCCGGATGTCTGCGGTGGCCCAAAGTTGGACAGTGACAGCGATCCCATACACGTAATCGAGGAGTATTCGGAAGTGCATCCTGAACAGCCCAGTTGGCCCGGACGTCCCGCTGAAGAACAAGGTCCAGGGCCTTCCATGGTTCCAAGTGTTGGATTGTGGTGCGCGAAGCGGGTGTTTCGCCAGGCTCCACCCTTGGGATGCTCAGCGGGGTCTAGAAAAAGCAGTCACTTCGTATCAGAAGGTAATAACCAAGACAATTCACATACCTTAATTCATAAATGCACTCGCTACCCGGCCAAATCGACTATGAAGACCGGCGCGTAGCAACACCCCGTTCTCAGGAGAATCGATATTGAAGTCGACTTGCTGATCCTTATATAAACTCCTATGGTCCAAAATGACGAACTAGCAAAGAAAACGAGAGCCAGCGATACAACTGCAACAGAATTGAGAACAATGGATCCATATTCACTGTTGAACGTTGAAACGTTGAAACTTGCCTGAGGAAACGGCGGAGTGTGAAAATCCGGCAACATTCCCCCGCAAGGCTGTGTCAATTGATCAATATCATGATCGATAGAGACGGAAGGGGGGATATAATAAATGCTGTGGTGGATTCGTTCGTTCCCCTTGCTTCCCACCAAGATCCCGCTCTGCCTCTTGCAATGTCGTCTACGGAAAAAAGTACGTGTTAGTCGTTGGCGAATGCCTGTAAAGACCTCCCATCGACTTTTCAGGTGAATCAAGAACTATTACAATTGACACTCAACATCCGATATACTCAGTCTTGTTCGCAAAGGATGGCAAGCAGGTATTGAGCGGCGGTAAAGAGAGGATACTTCAGCGATGGCGGGTGGAGGACGGACACGAGGTCGGTGAACCGATTCGAACTGAAGAAATCTATGCTACCGCACTGTCACCGGATGGCAAATGGTTGGTGTGTGGACTCAGGTGTGTAAATCCGACAGATGGAGGAACATATGTGTCGGTATGGGACGCGCAGACCCAGAAAAAAGTACACGACATCCGCGGACACACCGACACGGTATGCTCCGTGGACATCTCTCTCGACTCGACGAAAATCGCGTCAGGTGGGTGTGACAACCTAGCATTCATCTTCAGCATAACCACAGGAGAAAAACTCGTTGGACCGCTCGAACACGATGCTTGGGTCATGGCTGTGCGGTTCTCTCCCAACAGCGACCGACTCGCCACCGCTACTGGGGACAAAAAGGATGGCAGGACGTCGATTCGCATCTACGACAGCAACAGTGGACAGCAGCTGTTGAACATCCCATGCTGGTTCTGGAATGGTACATCGTCACCGATTGCATGGTCAGCTGATGGTCGTCAACTCTTTGCTGGCACGTCAGGCGAAGCAAAGTGTTTCGATACGTCCTCGGGAACCCTACTCAATAAATGGACTGTTCCTGGTGCTAAATGGGTCCATTCCATTGTCGTTTCATGCAACCAAAAGTTTGCCGTCGCTGTCACACTCAAGTCACTATGTTTCTGGGATACCTCGACACAACAACAAATCGGGTCGGTTATCGAGCTAGCAAGCAAAGTTTGGTTTACTTCGCTGTCCCCCAATGACGATTACGTTGTGACTGGAGAAGGCAATGGGAAAATCACCATCCACAGCCTTCGTGACATCCTTCCGAGCTCATACTTGACAGTAAACGTGAGCGGTCCCACTGCCTGAAGCCCGACGATCTAACCATCCAGGGCCTACTCCATTCCTCCTCTCATCGTGAGTAGTTAAACGTCAGTCAGTAAATCGTTATAACCACTTCCATACAGTGTCACAGTTGCCATTTATCAACATCGGCAATGTAGTATTCAAATCGTGGAAACAGGGCGACTTGACTCGGGCCGAAGAACTCTTAACGGCAGATATTGTACAACCCACGAGTTCTTTGCATCATGCACGTGCACTCGCTTACCGCGCTCTCGTGCGCTCTCGGTCGAAACATTGGGATATCGCCATTAACGATTCCAGAAAGGTATTTTCGCTCATCTGTCGTCGCATGTTGTGCTGACTATCTACGCTAGTCTGTGGAGATCCAGCCATCCATCATTGGTTATGCTGCAAATGCTATCGCCCATGTTGGCAATGGCGAGCACGAGTTGGCGATACGCGCCTTTGATCTCGTATTCATTCATGGTCTTCCAAACGAGAATAAATTTCTCTTGCTAATCAAGGTAAGGACCTATAACCCTCGTTCCTGCTAGTGCTTAGCTTTCATTTCACTCAGGCAACCATTTTATTTGAATGCGGAAGACACGACGACGCTATTTCGCGTGTAGGTGACTTGATCAACATAGTGGATGATCGCTCACCCTACAACGCTGTGCGGGTATGTATGTATACTGCTGAAGGTGATTATCCGAGCAACGTTGAACAGACATTGTACAGGCTCAAATGTTATTCCTCCTCGGAACCACGTCTATGAGAGGAGGAGACAACAAACGTGCAATAGAACTGTTCAAGCGTGCACAAGAAGCCATCCCGTTTCAACAAAATTCTTACCTAGTGGTCATCTCCCTTGTAAGTCAACGGTTTCGAGTTTCTCTGTGATCGCACTAACTATATTAGATGTTTGGATGGGACTTTGAGAGACTCGCGCCGGCGATTCAGTTACAATTATGGAAAGCCATGGATGCAGTTGGCCATACGGAAGTGTCGCAGCCACTTTCTGCCATGATCGAGACCTTCGGCGAAGACGTTTCAACGAATACAGTAACTACTGCTTGGGACCCTGGTACGCCTCCTTACTGTCCGTTCGAGATAACGTACACTGAGTTTTTTGGGACAGATCTTGTGCAAAAATGTCTCGCGACATTCGAAACCCACGGTGATTCTGCAGCGGAATCCGGGGATCCAAAGGGAGCGATCATACAATACTCTACGGCATTGTACTTGAACCCTACAAACCCGGTAGGTCTCCCCCAACGCTCTCCCGATTGTTCTGATGACTAGTCATGGTTCTTCCCGTTGCTCTACCCCATTATCGAAACGCTCAAATCCCATCACTATGACGGGCCTATGCTCACATCTATGCAGATCTCTCTCCATGTCAAGCGGAGCAAAGTACGAGCAACACTTGGGTTGTGGGAAGATGCGTTGAGAGATGCAGATGACGTAGGACTCCGCTCTCCTAGGTGTTTGATGTTCTTTGAATTCACTCGATGTAGGCAATCATGGCAGACTCTTTGAGTCCGTGGGGATACGAGAGAAGACATGCTGCTCTGCATGGTTTGGAGCGGTATGACGAAGCAATCAATGCGTTCTCTCGCATGGTTTCCCTCATAGAGTCGTCTCTCGATCAAGACGTTCGTCGTGAGTGTCACTTTAACAATGGGAAACATTGTGGCTTAAATTGAACAGGGCTGGGGAAGAAATACGTCTCACCGTCCCAGTCAGAAATGATGATGAACACCATCATTCGTGATGTCCTCAAGGTATCCCCACTGGTACTTATTGACGTGAAGAGTGGTCGTCTGTGCGATGTGCCTGAACGCACAGATATATTCAAGTCGGAGCCACAGTTCAAGGAGATGATCTCCTCTATGACAAAGGAGTTGGATAGCACACGTATCCAAGAGGTGGCGGAGGAATATTTCCGATATGTGACACTCTCGCACGTATGGCAAGGGAAGGAACCTTCCTTCCAAGACGTCAACCAGGCCGGCTCGGTGTGGGAGCTGGAGTCGTCGCCGCTAAACGACAAGTTGCGGAAGTTCTGTGAGGTGGTTCGCTCAGACGGATATCAGTGGGCTTGGAGCGATACCTGTTGCATTGATAAAACAATAAGCTCGGTATTGCACCAATCGCTCACGATGATGTACAAATGGTATCAAGCATCCGCGGCCACATTTATTCTCTTGCAGGACGTATTAACTCCCTCGGCCCTCGGTGATCTCACGGAGAGTATGTGGATGTTACGGGCCTGGACTGGTCAAGAGCTTCTCGCAGGAATGGTGATCCGATTCTATGATCGCGATTGGAAGCCCTACCTTGGTGATATGCGGCCCAACCACAAGGACTCACCTGAAATCATGCAAGAACTCGCAGATGCTATTGGAATCGCTCGTAACACCATCATTGCATTCAATCCCGACGATCTCAGCGTTCGAGAGAAGCTACGGCTGGCCTCGAAACGGATGGCAACGGTGGAAGAGGACATTGCGTACTCGTTAATAGGTATCTTCAAGAGTGATATTCGGCCACACTATGGAGAAGGAGATGCCGCGCTGGGCCACCTGTTGGAGGAGATTGTATCCCGTTCAGGGGACCTGACGGTGCTTGCATGGACTGGCAAGTCATCGTCATATAATAGCTGCCTTCCTGTCTCCCTCAAGGTGTATGGTCAACTACCCGGTTCCTTGCTTCCGATCGCCGACACTGAAATCGACGAGCGCGCTACCGCGTTAAGAAACTCACTCTTGCGGGCAGACGCTATGCTCATCTACGACCGAGTGATCTCCTTACCCCCTGCTCGCTTTGCCACCCGCCGACTACACCTGCCTTGTATCATCCTCTCAGTGCGACAGCTTGGTATACAAGGCTTTGGGAGTGGTCAAGAGATCCACTACCGTACTAGGGTACCGGGCATTGGTGATGTGGACATTCAAACAGCGGACAGGCTCCCGTTGGCGGAGCCACGCAAGCTTATCTTCGCCCATCCGTGGATCCGCGAGTTGCGTGATCCACTCGACGGTTTCACTTGGGGAAATACAGCGGAAGATGACGTCGAGCTTGATACTGAGTCCAAGTTCTGTTCCACACCCAGTTCCCCATTGTTCACTCTACCCACTGCCGCGATGGACGAGTATACGCGAGCGTTGCGGTTGGTTGTTCGTTTGCAGCAGCCATTCCACGCGTTGTTGCTCCAGCAACAATCCAATGGAGAATTCAAGCGAGTTGCTGCTGAGCACGAGATCGTCGTCCCCGGAATAAAACGGCTGGAAAACTTCGCTAGGAATGTGCGTGCTGAAGTCGTGGAGATACTGTGACGTGGGTATTAAGTTGCGTATCATCTCGTGCTTCTCTAACGATCGTCTCTTTTCCTTTGCTGTTTTATCGTCTTGTCGCCATCCCCTCTCGTTGCCCAAGCAAGTGGTCCTGGAACTGTAGTATTGTGTTATACCCCATGTACACGAACAAGATCGTGCAATACAGTTGTAGTTGTTGGACCAATTTACTGGACAATGCATACGATAGTTGACAAGTTGACGTTGAGATCAAGTGGCGGCGCCTGCGTCATGGCCATTTTTACTCGCGAACCAAACCTGGCACCAAGTAACCAAACCACGTCAACAACTCGGCACCGAGCAACGACTCCGCCACGCTCTACAAACTCAACATCGACAGCGCTGCGTTTGCAGAGTCCGTCGATGGCGGGCAGAGCGTCAATCACAACATCTAACGTCTCCTTGAAGACACTTTTACCGTCCTGTTCTTTCATGCCATTGTCATGAAAAAACGAATCGTCAAGTTTGTATGTGCATTGTGCATAGGTTATTTATCTGAACTCGAAAAGGTGGGCATCATTAGTTTCTGTGCTCGACCGAGTACATCAACGATACCACCAGTCACACCGGGTCACTCGTCGCCTCGAATTCCTTCTCGATGAACTTGTCGCATCCATTTGCAGAGATGGTCACCCCCCTCGGCGAAAGAGTATGTCCTTCGTTGTATCGCATTAAACTTGCGCTAACGTCCTTGGACAGCGAACTCGTCCACTAGATGCTCAGAGTTGTTGTTCTTATCGAGCACACACACGACAGTGACTCACATCCGCATACAGGCAGCCGCTGCCCTCTCTGGAGCACAATGGATCGCTCCATCGACAACGATGGGTAGACTACCATCGACGCTATTCTAGATACCCTCACTCATGATCCCGTCGCGTACGTACACCCCTCCGCTGACCATCCCTGTCTCTTTGACACAGTCAATGCCAAAAGTAGAGTCTGTTGCACTGTCCAATTCAACATATCGATGACACCTCCCGGAATGGTCGTTGTCGAAGGAAATCCATCATCCAGAATGGCCTTCGAGACTACGATCTTGCACATCGGGATCGCTTTTCGGTGTCTGGATTGGCGCTGTCGGAAGTTTAACCAAGGCGAGGCAAGGAGGCTATGATCCATGGTTTGTTTGACCGCAGCGAGTGCACGATCGCGAAAGACGTGTTGAGCATGTTTGCCATGTATGTGGCCAAAGGTGTGTGTGTCTATGGGCCATTGTATGACTGACTGAAGTTGATTTGATTTGCGCAAGGTGCTTTGACACGTTGGACATCGAATCAACCCTAAGGCTGAGGGGCGGACACACAAAATATGCGGTCGAAGACCCGTCCCCCTTGACCCTACATTCCGAACCATAGCTGCCTCTATATCTAGCATTGTGGAAGGGGCACGGTCATGGACATGGGTTGGCTAGTATGGAGCAGGAATGTATTTAAAGAGTAGGTTCTCGTTTCATGTTTCAGTCCTGGCCGTGCCACATGCCGAGCCTAGTTGGTTGATCCCCCAGTCCAGTGTTTATCGCATGGTATTGATGTCGATCTCGAGTCTGCCTTCGTTCTGACGACGCACGTGAGAGACTTACCACCATCCCAGCTACCACTGGCGACGATATTGACTGTTCCTGGTTTCCTACAGAGAACCTCTACGGCGTCAATGTGTCCTTCCAGGCTTGCGATGAACGGTTTTGCAAACATCCTATCCATTTTGGCGGCATTTAGGGCACGCATGCGCTCACGAGCGCGTGCAAAGGGGTGAGACAAGGGATTGAGGTTGCGCTCGGTTGGTGTTGTGTCATCGTGGCGCGTTAGCAGATGCGCAGCTGGCGCATGCTGGAGAACGGAAAATTTCTGGACAACGGCCGTGATTATGTAGAGGAGGACAAGGAGATTAGCTTATGTGCGGTGGTACAACGACCGGTGGGAATTTTCTGGTCTTGTTCCGCTCTGACAGCTATTCTCTTGTTCCCTTACTGTTTCACTTCCACAACGAGTCTGCGCTGAAAACTCGCCGTTGTTTCGCCGGTTCTGGATGCAAGGCCTCCGCACCCATCGTTGCTAGAGTTCGCAGATACACGAATTACTGGACAAGGTAACCGATACCCGTGTTCGTACTCGTATGTAGAGGAACAATACGACAGCCATTCCATTCCATAACACACATAGTGTGTCTATGCATAGCCAAGTCACCAGTGGTGACGGTACCATTGGTGTCTTTCTATGAGGCGGGGTGGGTCTCACTAAGAGCAGAGCATGAAGGTGATGAGTCAGCGACACGGGCACTGGCACGAGGCACGAGCGCCCAGATACTAGTAGAAGGCGCACATAAATATGGTGTGGCCTCGTTCCCCTTGACCTACACCCCGAACCAAGTTTCTTGTTCCTGTTCCTTGCGTCCTGGACGGGTATGTCGTCAATGGCAATGGGTACGTAAGTGTTGTTGGCGAAGGCTTGTGACTTTGATCTCGTCAACTATTAGAAATGATTGAAATCAAAACTCAACATTCAATAAAGTCGGTCTTGTTCGCCGAGGATGGCAAGCAGGTACTGAGTGGTGGAGTCGAGGGGGTGCTTCGGCGATGGCGGGTGGAAGACGGACAAGAGGTCGGCGAACCCGTCCAATTTGAACGGGCAGAAATTTTCGCTGCTGCATTGTCACCGAACCGCAGTCGACTGGTGTGTGGGCTGCGTATTCCAGGGGGCAGCAAGGACACTGCTAGGGTAAGAGTGTTGGATGCGCAGACCAACGAAAAGGTCCAGGACATCTGCGGCACAAGCACGGTATTCTCGGTGGACGTTTCTCCGGACTCCATGAAACTCGCGACGGGTGCCAGTGGGTTTAGCGATGGCGTGTTCATATGGAACATGACCACAGGCAAAAGACTTGTTGGGCCACTCAAGCATGACGGGACGGTCGTGGCCGTCCGTTTCTCTCCCGACGGCGACCGGCTTGCCACCGCCAGTGCTGGTCATGAATCGGACACGAAGTCAATTCGTATCTACGACACCGGCAATGAACAGCTGCTGTTTGACATTCCCTGCCGGTTCTGGCGCGGCATATCGTCACCGCTTGCTTGGTCGGCTGATGGCCATCAACTTTATACTGCCTCGTACGGTGAAGTCAAATGCTTCAACACGTTATTGGGAACCCTGCTCAATAAATGGTCTGCGCCTGGCGGTGGAGCTTCCGCTTCCATTGCCATAGCACACAATCAAAAATTTATGGTCATTCGCGCATACAAGTCACTATCTTTTTGGGACACCTCCACGCATCAGCGAATCGGGATTGTTATAGAGTCCACAAGCCCTGTTTGGTCTATTTCGCTCTCCCCCAATGACGACTACATTGTCTTTGGAGACGATGATGGGAAAATTACCATCCGAGGTCTTCGTGACATTCTGCCGAGCTCGTACTTGACAGTAAACGTAAGAAATACCACTCGTTAAAAGTCGACGGACTAACGATTCAGGGCCTACACCATTCCCCCCTCTCATCGTGAGTGGTTAAACATCACTCAGTGTGTCGTTCTAACCACTTTTTTACAGCGTTACAGTTGCCCTTTATGAATTTCAGTGATGCGGTATTCAAATCGTGGAGGCAGGGAGACTTGGCTCGTGCAGAAGAACTCTTGACAGCAGCTATCATACAACCTTCGAGTTCTTTGTATCACGCAAATACCCTGGCGTACCGCGCTCTCGTGCGCTCTCGGTCGAAACATTGGAATATCGCCATTGACGATGCTAAACAGGTAAATTTCGTTCACATGTCTTCCCATGTTGTGCTTATTATCCACTCTAGTCCATCGACATTCAGCCATCCGTCATTGGCTATATTGCGAATGCTATTGCCCGTATCGGCAATGGTGAGCATGAGTCGGCGATCCGCGTCTTTGATCTCGTGTTCAGTCATGGCCTTCCTAACGAGAACAAATTTCTCTTGCTAATCAAGGTAAGGACCTGTATCCCTCATTGCGGCTAGTGCTTCTTTTATCTTTCGTTTCACTCAGGCTATCATTCTATTTGAATGCGGAAGGCACGACGACGCTATCTTGCGTGTAGGTGACTTGATCAATATTGTAGACGATCGGTCGCCATACAACACTGTCCGAGTACGTATAAATTGGGACATGGGCATCCAGGCAAAGTTGACAAGACATTGTACAGGCTCAAATGCTGTTCCTCCTCGGAAGCATGTCTATGAGAGGAGGAGATAACGAACGCGCGATAGCACTGTTCAAGCGTGCGCAAGAGGTCATTCCGTTTCAAAAAAGTTCTTACCTAGTGGTCATCTCCCTCGTAAGTCACCGGTTTCAAGTTCCTGTGTGATCGCACCAACTCTATTTGGAAGGTATTTGGATGGGACTTCGAAAGACTTGCCCCTGCAGTTCAGTTACAGTTATGGAAAGCCATGTGTGCGGTAGGCCACACAGAAGTCTCAGCGTCACTTTCTACCATGGTTGAAACCGGCGAATACATCTCAACGAATGAAGTAAACACTGCTTGGGACCCAGGTATGCCCCGTCACCGTCAGCTCAGGATCATGTACGCTGAGTTGTTTGGGACTAGATCTTGTGAAAAAATGTCTCACAGCATTCGAATGCAATGGTGATGCCGCAGTAGAATCCGAGGATCCCAAGGGAGCGATCGTACAATACTCTACTGCGTTATGCTTGAACCCTGCAGACCCGGTCGATCTCCTTGTGAAACGGAGCAATGTACGAGCCACACTAGGCTTATGGGAGGATGCGTTGACAGATGCAGATGACGTACAGCTTCGCTATGCTTTGCTTTTGATGTTCCTGACTTTAATCGACGTAGGCAATCAAGGCAGACTCGAAGAGTCCTTGGGGATACGAGAGAAGACATGCCGCTCTGCATGGTTTGCAGCGGTATGATGAAGCAATCAGTGCATTCTCCCGCATGGTTTCCCTCATCGAGTTGTCTCTCGATCAAGACATTCGTCGTGAGTGTCAGTTTGACAATGGGATACAACATCGCGACTTAAATTGAACAGAGCTGGGCACGAAATACGTCTCACCGTCCCAATCAGAAGAGATGATGAATACCATCATTCGTGGTATCCTCAAGGTGTCGCCACTGGCGCTTATTGACGTGAAGAGTGGTCGTTTGTGCGATGTCTCCGAACGCACAGATACATTCAAATCGGAACCACAGTTCAAGGAGATGGTGTCCTCTATGACGAAGGAGTTGGATAACACGCGTATCCAGCAGGTGGCGGAGGAATATTTTCGATTCGTGACACTCTCGCATGTGTGGCAAGGGAAGGAACCTTCCTTTCAAGACGTCAACCAGGCCGGCTCGGTGTGGGAGCTGGCCCCGTCGCCGCTAAATGAGAAGTTGCGCAAATTCTGCGAGGTGGTTCGCTCTGACGGATATCGGTGGGCTTGGTGCGATACCTGTTGCATCGATAAGACAATTAGCACGGTGTTGAACCAATCGCTCACGATGATGTACAAATGGTATCAAGCATCCGCTGCCACATTTATTCACTTGCAGGACGTAGGATCTCCCTCGGCTCTTGGCGATCTCACGGAGAGTATGTGGATGTTTCGTGCTTGGACTGCTCAAGAGCTTCTTGCAGCGACGGTGATCCGATTCTATGATCGCAATTGGAAGCCTTACCTTGGTGACATGCGGTCCAACCACAAGGAATCGCCTGAAATCATGCAAGAACTTGCTGATGCCGTTGGAATTGCTCGTAACACCATCATTGCCTTCAACCCTGACGATCTCAGCGTTCGAGAGAAGCTACGGCTGGCCTCGAGACGGAAGGCGACGAGGGAAGAGGACATTGCGTACTCGTTGATAGGTATCTTCAAGAGCGACATTCGACCACACTACGGAGAAGGAGATGCTGCGTTGGGCCACCTATTGGAGGAGATCATATCCCGCTCAGGGGAAGTGACGGTGCTTGCATGGACTGGCAAGTCTTCGTCATACAATAGCTGCCTTCCAGTCTCCCTCGAGGTGTATAGTCAACCGCCGGGCTCCTCGCTTCCCATCACCGACAGCGAATCGACGAGCGCGCCGCCATGTTAAGACATTCACTATCGCAAGCAGATGCTGCACTTATTCACTCCCGGATCACTGGTTTATCCCCTGCTCACTTTAGCAACCGCCGACTTTATCTGCCTTGCATCATTTTCACAGTCAGAAAGTTTGCTATGCAAGATTCCGCGAGTGGCCCAGAGAACCATTACCGTGCCAAGGTATCAGGGATTGGGGATGTGGAATTCCGGACGTCGGACAGGCTCACGGTGGCAGAGCCACGCAAGCTCATTTTCGTTCATCCATGGATTCGCGAGCTGCGCGATCCATTCGACGGTTTCACTTGGGGAGGTACAGCAGATATCGAGTCTGATACTGAGTCCGAGTCCAGTTCCGCGCCCGCTTCACCATTGCGTGCTGTACCCTCTGTCGTGGACGAGTATACGCGAGCGTTGCGGCTGATTGTTCGTCTGCAGCAACCATTCCATACGCTGCTGCTCGAGCATCAACCCAATGGAGAGTTCAAGCGAGTTGCTACTGAGCGCGAGATCGTCGTTCCCGGAATCAAACGCCCGCACACCTTCTCCAAGGATGTTCAGACTGGCGTCGTGGAGGTATTATAAATTCTATTGCCTTGTGCTCGTAGCTATCGTCCTTTTCTTTCGCTCTTTTGCTTTGTCTCTCCGTCATTGCCTTCCCCTTGCCCAACTATGTAGTTCTTTGACTGTAACTTCATTATGTTACTCTGCAGATTTGTCATAAGTACCGCCAGTCACCCCCATCGTACATCACGAGTTGATGGCTATCGTATTCGTTACGATGTACATGAACGATACTTGAGCTGTAGATCTTGGATTGAGAACGCATATATATGATCATCTCAAGTGACATAGCATCGCGCGGTTGATTTGAGAATTCACCGGTACCATTGAATGCACCAGGGACAGAATACAAGGACCATGACATTGGTTTTGTCTGTCGGTCACAAAGTAGCTATGAAGCAAGACAGTCTGTCACCTGATCGTGTAGAGTGTCTGAGACGGTGTGATACAGAGCACTAGGATAGATCATGGGAAGACTAGCTCTTGTGAATCAATTTCGGACTGTCACGAAATGTTGACCAAAGAAATCAATACCAGACATAGAATATACAAAGTCTTGTTCGCAGAGGATGGAAAACAGTTATGGAGCAGTGGTGTCTCGAAATGTAAACGTTGTATCACCAGTGCGACTTGGTGAGTCGTTTGAATTAGGGTAAGCAATAACGCACCGAATGGGGGTGACGTCTCCACTCGACGAGACGATGTCGATGTCCGCGATGATACTGCGCAAATCGATGCCTCATGGTGGGATGATTCGTTGATCTGCAGGATATGTCTGCGGTATTCGTAGTCAGTATTCAAGTAGATGTGTCGGCTGTGTCACATTCCTCGACAACACTTCACTGTGCATTCTGCAATGACTTCGATAGTGGTAGTGAACAGAGCATCTTGGGGGAATGTCGGAGTCGCAAACACGACGAGCAGGGCTGTGTTAGTCACGATCGATAAGACAGAAGGCGTACATACATGCCGTAAAGCCAACGCTCCCCTTGACCCTACAAAGTTGTTTGTCTCGCACAGTTGGCGAGTACATATGGCAAAAGGTGGGTGGTAGTTGTTTGGGAGTGCTTGCAATGACTTCCAGTCGACAATTCTAGGTGGATCAAAGATTGAAATCAACAATCAACATCCAATAAAGTCGGTCTTGTTCGCTGAGGATGGCAAGCAGGTATTGAGTGGTGGTGTCGAGGGGATGGTCCGGCGATGGCGTGTAGAGGACGGACAAGAGGTCGACGAACCCATTCGAACTGAAGGGGCAGAGATCTTCGCTGCCGCACTGTCACCGGATCGCAAATGGCTTGTGTGTGGGTTGTATGCTCCGACCTACGACTCCCTGATAGTAGGAGTATGGGATGCGCAGACCCACGAAAAGGTCTGGGACATCGGCGGCCACGCCAGCGCGGTGTTCTCGGTGGACATCTCTCCTGATTCCACCAAATTCGCGACGGGTGGGTCCGAAACACCTGCTAGGATATGGAGCTTGACCACGCGGGAGTGCTTGGTGGGTCCACTCGAACACGACGGGATAGTTGTGGCTGTGCGTTTCTCTCCCAACGCTGACCGCCTTGCCACTGCTACTGGTCACAACAAGGAGACAAGGTCAATTCGTGTCTACGACAGCGACAATGGACAGCAGCTGTTGGACATTCCCTCCCAGTTCTGGCACGGCATATCGTCACCGCTTGCTTGGTCGGCTGACGGTCGTCAACTCTATGCTACCTCGTACAGTGAAGTCAAATGTTTTAATTCATCCTCGGGAACCCTACTCAATAAATGGACTATTCCTGGGGCTCGACGGGCCTATTCCGTTGTCCTGGCATGTAACCAAAAGTTTGCTGTCGCCGTCACTATCCGGTCACTACTTTTTTGGGACACTTCTACGTACCAGCAAATTGGGACGACTATCGAGCTCGCAAGTGAAGTCAAGTCTGTTGCGCTGTCTCCCAACGACGACAGCATCGTTACTGGAGAAGAGAACGGGAAAATTACCATCCACAATCTTCGTGACATTCTTCCGAGCTCGTACTTGACAGTAAACGTAAGCGGTCCCACTTGTTATAACCACTTCCTCATAGCGTCACAGTTACCATTTATGAATATCAGCGATTCGGTATTCAGATCGTGGAAGCAAGGCGACTTGAGTCGTGTCGAGGAACTCTTGACAACAGATATTGTACAACCTTCGGGTACCTTACATCACGCACGCACACTCGCTTACCGCGCTCTCGTGCGCTCTCGGTCGAAACATTGGGACATCGCCATTGACGATGCTCAAATGGTAAAATTCACGCATCTGTCGTTGTGTGCTTCGCTGACCATCCACACTAGTCTATCGACATCCAGCCATCCATCATTGGTTATGTTGCAAATGCTGTCGCCCATCTTGGAAATGAGGAGCACGAGTTGGGCATGCGTATATTTGATCTCGTATTCATCCATGGTCTCCCGAACGAGAATAACTTTCTCCTGCTAATCAAGGTATGTATCTGTAGTCCTCGTCGTTGCTAGCGCTTATCCCTCGTTTCACTCAGGCTATCATTCTATTCAAATGCGGAAGGCACGACGACGCTATTTTGCGTGTAGGCGACTTGATCAATATAGTGAACGATCGCTCACTTTACATCGCTGTCCGGGTACGTAATACACATGGAACACGATCATCTGAACAATTCGTTGACAAGAGATTATACAGGCTCAAATGTTATTCCTACTCGGAAGCATGTCTATGAGAGAAGGAGATAACAAACGTGCAACAGAACTGTTCAAGCGTGCCCAAGAGGCCATCCCGTTTCAACAGAGTTCTTACCTAGTGGTTATCTCCCTCGTAAGTCACCGGTTTCAAGTTCCTGTGGGATCGTGCCAACTCTATTTGGAAGATGTTTGGATGGGACTTTGAGAGACTCGCGCCGGCGATTCAGTTACAATTATGGAAAGCCATGCATGCAGTTGGCCATACAGAAGTGTCACAGCCGCTTTCTGCCATGATCGAGACCCTCGGCGAAGACATTTCAACAAATGAAGTAACTACTGCTTGGGACCCTGGTACGCCCCCTCTCTGTCCATTCAGGATGATGTACGCTGAGCTTCTGAGGCCAGATCTTGTGCAGAAATGTCTCACGACATTCGAAACCAACGGTGACGCTGCGGCGGAATCAAAAGATCCAAAGGGAGCGATCATACAATACTCTACTGCGTTGTACTTGAACCCTTCCAACCCTGTGGGTCTTCTTGTCAAACGGAGTAGAGCACGGGCAATGCTGGGCTTGTGGAATGATGCATTGAAGGATGCAGATAATGTACGACTTCGCTTTCCTAGATGTTCTTGAATTCACTCGACGCAGGCAATCAAGGCAGACCCTTTGAATCCGTGGGGATACGAGAGCAGACATGCCGCTCTGCATGGTTTGCAGCGGTACGACGAAGCAATCAATGCGTTCTCTCGCATGATTTCCCTCATAGAGTCGTCACTCGATCAAGACGTTCGTCGTGAGTGTCAGTTTAACATTGGGAAACAACTTCGTGGCTTAAATTGAACAGGGCTTGGCAAGAAATATGTGTCACTATCCCGGTCAGAAATGATGATGAACACCATCATTCGCGATGTCCTCAAAGTATCCCCACTGGTCCTCGTTGACGTGAAAAGCGGTCGTCTGTGCGATGTCCCGGAGCGAACGCATGCATTCAAGTCAGAACCACAGTTCAAAGAGATGGTCTCCTCTATGACGAAGGAGTTGGATAGCACGCGTATCCAGCAGGTGACAGAGGAATATTTTCGATACGTGACACTCTCGCATGTATGGCAAGGGAAGGAGCCTTCCTTCCAAGACGTCAACCAGGCCGGCTCAGTGTGGGAGCTGGAGTCCTTGCCGCTAAACGAGAAGTTGCAGAAATTCTGCGAGGTGGTCCGCTCGGACGGATATTGGTGGGCTTGGAGCGATACCTGTTGCATTGATAAGACGATCAGTTCGGTGTTGCACCAATCGCTCACGATGATGTACAAATGGTATCAAGCATCCGCGGCCACATTTATTCTCTTGGAGGACGTAGTATCTCCCTCGACCCTCGGCGATCTCACGGAGAGTATGTGGATGTTGCGGGCCTGGACTGCTCAAGAGCTTCTCGCGGCAACAGTGATCCGATTCTACGATCGCAATTGGAAGCCTTACCTTGGTGACATGCGGTCAAACCACAAGGACTCGCCTGAAATCATGCAAGAACTTGCGGATGCCATTGGAATCGCTCGCAAAACTATCATTGCCTTCAACCCCGACGATCTCAGCGTTCGAGAGAAGCTACGGCTGGCCTCAAAACGGAACTCGACAGTGGAAGAAGATGTGGCTTACTCATTGATTGGCGTCTTCAAGAGTGACATCATACCACGCTATGGAGAAGGAGAAGCCGCGCTGGGCCACCTGTTGGAGGAGATCGTATCCCGTTCGGGGGACCTGACGGTGCTTGCATGGACTGGCAAGTCGTCGTCATACAACAGTTGCCTTCCGATCTCCCTCAAGGTATATAGTCAACCGCCGGGCTCCTCGCTTCCCATCGCCGACACTGAAATCAACCAGCGCGTCACCGCATTAAGAAATTCACTATCGCAGGCAGATGCTATACTCGTCCACGACCGGGTGACCTCTTTACCCCCTGCTCGCTTTTCCACCCGCAGACTACACCTGCCGTGTATTGTCTTCACCGTCCGACAACTCGGTATGCAAGGTTTTGCGAGTGGTCAAGAGATCCACTACCGTGCTAGGGTCTCAGGCATTGGCATTGTCGAGATTTTCACAGCGGATAGGCTCCCGTTGGCAGAGCCTCGCAAGCTTATTCTCATTCACCCGTGGATCCGCGAGCTGCGCGATCCTCCCGACGGTTTCATTACAGCGGAAGATGATGAGTCTGATGCTGAATCCGAGTTCTGTTCCGCACCCAGTTCCCCATCGTTTACTCTACCCACTGCCGCGATGGACGAGTATACGCGAGCGTTGCGGTTGATCGTTCGTCTGCAGCAACCATTCCATGCGCTGTTGCTCCAGCAACAACCCAATGGAGAGTTCAAGCGAGTTGCCGCCGAGCACGAGATCGTCGTTCCCGGAATCAAACGGTTGGACAATTTCGCTAGGGATGTCCGTGCTGAAGTCGTGGAGATACTGTGACGTGGGTATCAAGTTTTATGCTTCCCTAGCTATCGCCATGTTTACTTTGCCATACTTTTTGCGAGTTTATGGTTACTGTCTTTGCTGTAATGAGATGTACGATATTTGAGCTGTGTGTATTACATTGAATTATCCGAGGATGTATGCATGACAGTTGATCACCGGCACCGTTGGGTGACTACATCAAAAGGGACGGAAGATGGTTATGTATATCTGTCATAAAGCAGCTTCGCAGGGGTGGAGTAGTCTGGCGAACTAGCCGTCTGTGAAACGAAGTGGCCTGTCACCAGATCAGACAGGATGCAAGATGCACCTAACGCGTGTCCATGATGTGTACGAATGCCAACGGGATATTTGATACCAAGACAACTGGAGTGAACATCGTGACATCCACTATCGCAGGATGCCAACCATTGAGAGCACATCACGGCTATGCTTGTAGGATGCTTCACCGATATTGAACGTTGAGGTTGGTTGTCGTTGTCTCGTCAAATTGACTACTTTTGGGGGCAATGATCGGTTTCCCCATGATGATCGATGTCTGATAGCCACCTCGACCCTCACAGAAGAAACCAAGCCGACAGGACATAGAGCACTCCTTCGCGTGCTTGATGACCTATTATTGAGAGTTCAGACTGAGGGGAGACACGGTTGAAAATGGTATGACACCCGTACAAGTTCATCTGGTTCTGGAGTACTTCCTTGCGATGAGCCCCATATGCTTCCTACACGTTGATGTCATCACGTCCGTCACACAACACGACATCAAGCTACTGTACCCATCCTAGAGCCTGTAATCCAGTGAAGGCCTGCGTCGAAGTTGCATGACCGAGATACTCGACCTGGTCCCACCAATAAGACAGACAGCTGGTCGAGCAGTAGGCATAGAGAACACACATACAGGCTTTTTGTGACCCTCTGGTTATTGCGGGGACTCGCCCTTTTCGGGTCGGGTCTCGTTTTTTTTTGTAGGTCATGTTGATAACTTTTATTGTTTGTATAAGATGGTGAGACGAGGTCCCTGGCGATGTACACTGGCGAGATATTGAGTTATGTGCGAGAAGATAAAGCGGGGAGGGCACGGACGATGTGGAAAGGGGTAGATCTTGGTGTCTTTCCTCGCAGCGACATGGGCAGGCAAGCGCGTTTTGGGCATCAGTGTTCATGGCACAAGAGCCATCTCTGCATGGGCGACGAAAAGTGAGTGTAGGGTTGACCTCGTTCTTGAAGTGAAAGGGTGCATCAAGGACCTATCCGTACTGTAACGACGATATGTCAGAGCTGAGGACGATAAGGCGAAGGGAGACCTGCCATGGGACCTGCTTGGTTGAGATTGATGGCGCAGGATTGGATGTGTGCCCATGTTGTACGATCATGATCTGTCGCATGCCACTCTACTCACGATAGTCAGTGTGCCTGCAAAGCTTTATTCCCCCTAGCCCACTCACCGACCCAAAACGCGTTGCGACTCTGTTGGATTCGTTGACTGAACCTTTTGCTGTATGTTTTGTACAGCGACAGCGACAGAGAATGTATCTTGGGAGGAACGTCAGTCGCCGACACAAGGCACGAGCGCGCAAGGCGGTGAGAGCTGACCAATGTCATTGATAAGACGGAAGGTGCGGATATAATATGTGGTATGGTGGATTCGTTCCCCTTGCCCCAACACTCCCAACCACGATTCCGCCTTGTCTTTTGCACGGTGGCCTGTGTCGTCCACGGGAAAAAGTGCGTGTTAGTCGTTGGTGAATGTCTGTAATGACCACTCACCGACTTTCAGGTAGAGAAAGAATGATTGAAATCAAGACTCAACATACGATATTCTCGGTCTTGTTTGCAAAGGATGGCAAGCAGGTCTTGAGCGGGGGTGAAGAGGGGATGGTCCGGCGATGGCGGGTGGAAGACGGACACGAGGTCGGCGAACCATTTCGAACTGAAGGGGCGGAAATATTCGCTGCCGCGCTTTCTCCAGATGGCAAATGGCTCGTGTGTGGACTGAGGCTCGTAGGTTTTGTAGATGTTGAAAGGGCAGATGCAGTGTTGGTGTGGGATGCGCGGACCCAAGAAAAGGTCTTGGACATCCACGGACACACCGGCACGGTATGCTCTGTGGACATTTCCTCCGACTCCACGAAATTCGCGACGGGTGGATATGACAATCAAGCACTCATCCATAGCATGACCACAGGAGAAAAACTCGTGGGACCGCTCGAACATGATGCTTGGGTCATGGCCGTGCGGTTCTCTCCCAACGGCGACCGACTCGCGACCGCTACTGGCAACAAAAAAGACACGACGTCGATCCGCATCTACGACAGCAACAATGGACAGCAGCTATTGAACATCCCCTGCTGGGTCTGGCATAGCGTATCGTCACCGCTTGCTTGGTCAGCTGATGGTTGTCAGCTCTTTGCTGCTACGTTAGGTGAAGCAAAGTGTTTCGATACATCCTCGGGAGTCCTGCTCAATAAATGGGCTGTTCCTGATGCTAAGCGGCTCTATTCCATCGTCCTAGCACGTAACCAAAAGTTTGCTGTCGCCGCCGCATCCAGGTCACTATTCTTTTGGGACATCTCTACGGGTCAGCAAATCGGCTCGGTTATCGAGCTCGCAAGCACCGTTTGGTTTACATGCATGTCCCCCAACGATGACTGCGTCGTGACTGGAGAAGGAAATGGGAAAATCACCATCCACAGCCTTTGTGACATCCTTCCGAGCTCGTACTTGACAGTAAACGTAAGTGGCACCACTCGTTAAAAATCGACGGTCTAACATGCCATGGCCTACTTTCCTTTTCCCCTCACATCGTGAGTGTTCAAACATCAGTTGGTTACTTGTTATAACCACTTCCTTATAGCGTGACAGTTACCCTTTATGCATATCAATGAAGCAGTATTCGAATCGTGGAAGCAGGGCGCCTTGACTCGTGTCGAAGAACTCTTGATAGTGGATACCACACAATCTTCGAGTCCTTTCCATCGCGCACGCACACTGGCTTACCGTGCGCTCGTGCGTTCGCGGTCGAAACATTGGGATACCGCCATTGAAGATGCTAAAGAGGTAAATTTCGCTCATCTACCGTCGCATGTTGTTGGGCCGACTATCCACACTAGTCTATCGAGATTCAGCCATCCGTCATTGGTTATGTCGCAAATGCTGTCGCTCATATCGGCAAAGGCGAGCATGAGACGGCGATACGTACCTTTGATCTCGTGTTCAGCCAGGGTCTTCCAAACGAGAATAAATTTCTCTTGCTCATCAAGGTATGCACCTGTCTTCCTCGTCGCTGTTAACGCTTATCTTTCGTTTCACTCAGGCCATCATTCTATTTCAGTGCGGAAGACACGACGACGCCATTTTGCGTGTAGGTGATTTGATCAATATAGTGGACGACCACTCGCTATACATCACTGTGCGGGTACGTACGTACCCAGTGATGTGTTTATTCAAGCGAGGTTGACGAGCCATTGTGCAGGCTCAGATGCTGTTCCTCCTCGGAAACATGTGTATGAGCGGAGGAGACAACAAACGTGCGATAGAATTGTTTAAGCGTGCGCAAGAGGCTATCCCGTTTCAACATAATTCTTACCTAGTGGTCGTCTCCCTTGTAAGTCAATGGTTTCGAGTTCTCTGTGATCACACTAACTCTATTTGGAAGATATTTGGATGGGACTTTGAGAGACTCGCGCCGGCGATTCAGTTACAATTATGGAAAGCCATGGATGCAGTTGGCCATACTGAAACGACACAGCCACTTTCTGCCATGATCGAGACCCTGGGTGAAGACGGTTCAGCGAATGAAGTAACTACTGCTTGGGGCCCCGGTATGCTTCCTCGCTGTCCATTCGAGATGACGTACGCTGAGTTTTTGGGGACAGATCTTGTGCAAAAATGTCTCACGACATTCGAAACTAACGGTGATGCTGCGGTGGAATCCGGGGATCCAAAGGGAGCGATCATACAATACTCTACGGCATTGTACCTCAATCCCTCAAGCCCAGTAGGTCTTCTTGTCAAGCGAAGCAATGCACGAGCATCGCTGGAGTCGTGGGAAGATGCATTGAAGGATGCAGATGATGTACGGCTTGCTTTCCTGCCATCTAATGTCCCTGACTTCAACCGACACAGGCAATCAGGGTGGACTCTTCGAGTCCTTGGGGATACGAGAGAAGACATGCCGCTCTGCATGGTTTGCAGCGGTATGACGAAGCGATCACTGCATTCTCTCGCATGGTTTCCCTCATAGAGTCGTCCCTCGATCAAGACATTCGTCGTGAGTGTCAGTTTATCAACGGGAAAGCAACTCATTGTGACTTAAATTGAATAGGACTGGGCAAGAAATACGTATCACCATCCCGGTCAGAAATGATGATGAACACCATCATTCGTGGTGTCCTCAAGGTGTCTCCACTGGTGCTGATTGACGTGGAGAGTGGTCGCTTGTGCGATGTCCCCGAACGCACACATATATTCAAGTCAGAACCACAGTTCAAAGAGATGGTCTCCTCTATGACGAAGGAGTTGGATAACACACGTATCCAACAGGTGGCGGAGGAATATTTTCGATATGTGACACTCTCGCATGTATGGCAAGGGCAAGAACCTTCCTTTCAAGACGTCAACCAGGCTGGCTCGGTGTGGGAGCTGGACTCGTCGCCGCTAAACGAGAAGCTGCGCAAATTCTGCGAGGTGGTCCGCTCGGACGGATATCGGTGGGCTTGGAGCGATACCTGTTGTATTGATAAGACGATTAGCTCGGTGTTGAACCAATCGCTCAACATGATGTACAAATGGTATGAAGCATCTGCGGCCACATTTATTCTCTTGGAGGACGTAGTATCTCCCTCTGCCCTCGGCGATCTCACGGACAGTATGTGGATGTTGCGGGCCTGGACTGCTCAAGAGCTTCTTGCGGCGACGGTGATCCGATTCTATGATCGTGATTGGAAGCCCTACCTTGGTGATATGCGGTTCAACCACAAGGACTCGCCTGAAATCATGCAGGAACTCGCGGATGCCACTGGCATTGCTCGCAAAACTATCATTGCCTTCAACCCCGATGATCTCAGCGTCCGAGAGAAGCTACGGCTGGCCTCGAGACGGAACTCGACGGTGGAAGAGGATATTGCGTACTCGTTAATAGGTATCTTCAAGAGTGACATCATACCACGCTATGGAGAAGGAGGAGCCGCGCTAGGCCACCTGCTAGAAGAGATTGTATCCCGTTCGGGGGACCTGACGGTGCTTGCATGGACCGGCAAGTCAGCGTCATACAATAGTTGCCTTCCAGTCTCCCTCGAGGTGTATGGTCAACCACCCTCTTCCTCGCTTCCCATCGCCGACACGGAAATCAACCAGCGCGTTACCACATTAAGAAATTCACTCTCGCAGGCAGATGCTATGCTCATCCACGACAGGGTGACCTCTTTACCCCCTGCTCGCTTTGCCGCCCGCCGACTACACCTCCCTTGTATGATCTTCATGGTCCGACAGGTTAGCATACAAGGTTTTGCTAGTGGTCAAGAGATCCACTACCGTGCTAGGGTCTTGGGGATTGGCGAAGTCGAAATTCGGACAGCGGACAGGCTCCCGTTGGAAGAGCCTCGCAAGCTTATCTTCGTTCATCCATGGATTCGCGAACTGCGCGAACAACTCGACGGTTTCACTTGGGGACACACAGCGGAAGATGACGTCGAGTCTGACGCGAAGTCCAAGTTCTGTTCCACACCCAGTTCCCCATCGTTTACTCTACCTACTGCCGCGATGGACGAGTATACGCGAGCGTTGCGGTTGGTCGTTCGTTTGCAGCAACCATTCCATGCATTGTTGCTCCAGCAACATCCCAATGGAGAGTTCAAGCGAGTTGCCGCCGAGCACGAGATCGTCGTTCCTGGAATCCAACGACCGGATTTGGCTAGGGATGTCCGTGCTGAAGTCGTGGAGATACTGTGACGTGGGTATTAAGTTTCGTATTATTTCGTGCTTCTACAATTATCGTCTTGTCGCCATCCCCTCTCTCACTACCTAAGCAAATACTCTGGGAACTGTGACCCTCGTCATGATATCCTACGCATTTCTATCCCCTATATCCCTTCACAAGTTGTCTACTGTTGCGTTTGTTATGACTACATGAACGAGATTGTTCGATACTCGAATTGCAGCCGTAGTTGTAGGACCGAGTCACTGGAAAACACATATGATGGTTGATGTCGATGATCACTTGGCGCCTGCTAGATCTATCGTGTATTCTCTGAGCTCTCAGGATCTCATCGTTCAGTACCTCGATCAGGCTGTTCTTACTGGAAGTTTGATTTCGGCCGTTGTATTCCCAATCACATTGCTTCTTCTTCATTTCATTCGATATTCCACTCTAGTCAGCCACGTTGAAATGTTGGACGCACGACACATTCCAATCAATGGAGGATGAATTACCGCATGTGGCTGACCAGCTCATCTTGTGGTAAGTCCATTCGAATGGACGATACTGTCATAGACAGCCAATGCCCCACGAGGTGCAGGGAGTCCACTTAATCGTTCATCGTATATTGCACACTGGTGTGTATGTAGACACTCGATTTGAGTATCAGTACTTGCATTGGCCACCTAGTTTCTTCTCCATCCATTGCATTGTGAACGAATAGACGGCAAAAGGAATCAATACCAGACATAAAATATAGTCTTGTTCGCCGAGAATGACCCTGGCAGGCAGCTATGGGTGGTGTCGCAGACATACTTCAGTGAAGTCTCGAAATGTAAACGCACTGTATCGACACTGCGACTCAGTGAATAATTCGGTTTACAGCAAGTGATGACACACTGAATTGGGGTGACGTGCCAAGGTAAGTGAGAGTACTCGAAGTCGTTCAAAGGGACTGCGATTGTAATTGTTCCTGTTCTGCGGGGATCCATGTATACAGCTGCTATGTGACATGTTGGAATTGTATCATGAGAGAAAGCGCTGAGGAAGGAGGAAGAAAACCACGGAGACAAAGGAATGGCTCAGCACTCCGAGCACTATAACAAGAGGGCTGCAAGAATCGTGCAACTGGTTGTGAACCAACCACTTCACAAACTAGGATGTGGTGAGGTCACAATTAACCCAAACTCAAAGTCGTCGAGACATAGGAATGCTACGTACCTATGCTTGGCACAAGAATGGCGCCTACCACCGGCGCAGCGGCCACATACCCAGACATGGCAATGGGGACATTGCATAGTACCATTCCTGGCGGTCGAGCAGCACTGGTTGCACATCCAAAACTGGCATGCTCCGCATTGTTCGTATACTTTTAGAGATTGTAGACCCTCGCCTGTCTCGCCCCCTTCCCCGGCGTCACTCTTCTCCCTGGCTTGACACCCAAAACAAAGGCCAGTGCGGTGGCAGATTTGACAAAAGTGACAGTATTGGCCATTGCTTTCCATGCAATATGGTGCTTTGCAGCAAGGGCACGAGATTAAATCAGGATGGCTTGGCGCGGAATCAGTCGAAAGACAAGCGTCGCATACCCAAACGACACCGCAAACACAGTGCTGTCCCTTGTCCAAAACGATGCACTCAGGCCCTCAGGGCAGTAGGCACCGACAACATCATCGTTGAAACAAGTTCTAGGACAGAGGGTAGATTCGTAAGCAGTGCACTCTTGCCATGCATTCACGTGGCCAGATGCGATGCAGGACTCGCATGGACCAGGGATTGGTAAATGCGACCGCACGACCGAATTTCTGTCGAAACCCGGTTTGGAGTACAGTTCGACCAGTTCAGAGCCAAGTGGTTGATGGATAACTCGGCCGGGACACCAGCGTACTTCGGCGCTACAGGTCCAAGAATTGCACGATGGGCATCGTACAAACGTCGCGGAGTCTGGCTCCACTTTCATTGAGCCGAGGCAGTCATGGCATGTCATCCACTCGTGGTCATCACATTTTTCAATGTTGACAACCTGCGAGCCTGCACACCCATTGTTTGAGCACGTAGCAACATTGCACTCCTGGCATTTTTCTAAGCGGGAATGACAAACTGGGCAAGTCAACAAGTCCACTTCGCTGAAAGGGCTCGAGTCGTGGATTATATTGCGTTCGATCAATCGGTCTCTGTAGCCCTAGATTCTCACTCAAGCTTTGAATAGTCACGTATGGACAAAATCACTCACTCGGGTCGTTGACAAGACGTCGTTGGCATATCGCTCGAGTCCGGCTAACGTGACTTGTCCATCGTACGAGTCTGGCTCCTCGAAACGGATGTCACCGATGTAAATTTTGAACTCGATGCTGGCAGGGAAGGTGCGCCACAACAGGAAAAGACTTGAGAGCTTGGAAAGATCATGGGTATGTTGGAAGCAAAGATAATGCCTTCCAGTGTTTGAGCCATTGATAGCCCCGAGCAGAGAACGGAGCTTTCGGAGTGGTCCAGACCGTGTGTACAACGTGGACACATCAATCATTGTGATGGGAGGAGTTCTGACTGTCATCGGAGTGAGGTATGAGTGTTTGGATTAAATGTTAGGACGTGACTTAGGATCGCTCGCACGGCGACGTCGCGACGAGACCTGACGCGTGACGAGACGCGAGCGAACCCAGGGAAATTACTGTATCACATCACGTGCATCGACGATAGTCTCGTCTGCTGCTTCGTCGTGAAAGCAAATACGAGGCACGAGAGCCCAAGGCAGCTGTGACCATCTATCATGATCGATAAGAAAACAGGGCATAAATTCGGACAGCGGACAGGCTCCCATTGGCGGAGCCTCGCAAGCTTATTCTTATTTTTATTCATCCGTGGATCCGCGAGCTGCGCGAACAACTCGACGGTTTCACTTGGGGACATACAGCGGAAGATAGATGATATTGAGTCTAATGCCAAGTCCAAGTACTGTTCCACACCCAGTTCCCCATCGTTTGCTCTATCCACTGAGCGCTGCGGTTGGTCGTTCGTCTACAGCAGCCATTCCGAGTCCATGCGTTGTTGCTGGAGCAACAACTCAATGGAGAGAGTTCAAGAGAGTTGCCGCTGAGCACGAGATTGTAGTTCCCGGGATCAAACGGCTGGATAACTTCGCTAGAGATGTGCGTGCTGACGTCGTGGAGATACTGTAACGCGGGTATCAATCATTTCGTGCTTCCCTAGCTATCGCCATGTTTACTTTGCTGTCTTGTTATGTATGTCCTCAAGTGTGTAACCCCAGTCAAAAGTGACAAATGGCTGCGAGTGATTAATAGAGCCCCAGCGCACTGCCAAAATCGAACAGCCATTTCTCTATCAGGTCCGATGAGACTCGACTGGTCACGATGAATTTTAGCTGCTCGCGTCGACAAATCTCGCAAATTCTAAGAACCACTATAGGCCATGCTCGTAAATAGTGCTCGATAGTGCTCAATAGCGGATGATAGTATCTGTACAGAATGGTCCATATTCCATGTAGCGCTACAGAGACAGACAGAAAGCGACGTGATAGGTAGTACGAGTACAAATGAGAGAGACACATGCAGGGAAGGATGCTACAGTACTGCAAATAATCCCGAGTGAGCAATGAAATGCGTAGTAGCACAGTGGGGGATGGTATGGTTGGAATCTATTCTTCGTTGGCATCGTCATCGGGATCGGGAGCGGGAGCGTTGCTGATGGGCACGGATCCACTTCCAGCACTCTTCTTGGCCGCCTTGATTGTTGCCGAGCGTCGTTCATATTCCTGTACACATGGGTGAGCAAACGCACTCCGACAAACAGTACTGGAAGACTTACGACTATTCGAGGATCTTTATTTGCCTTCATGGCATCCCATACCGGAGCGTATTGGCCCGGCTACCACCTTTATTTTCCTTGCACCACTCTATAGCGTACAAATTTCTCGCCGAGGTCGAATTTGCACTTGGTCGCATTGTTGAATTCGGGTCCGCTTCCTTGCGCTTTCGTTTGGGTTGACCGACATCCACAGTGGTCACGGTCGTGGTTGTAGCTGCACCTGGCGGGTTTGAACCAGAACTATGAAGCGGAAGACCGGCAGATTGTTGTGTGATAACCGCTTGAGCGAGCTGCATTAGGGGGTTAGGAAGGATGGAGGAACGTTCTCGATGGGTTTCGGTTGCCAAGGCGACTGCGAGAACCTTGTTGGTGGCAGCGGTTGTAGAGTTGGCTGCGGTAGTTGAATGTACCTGATGATTTCGAGTTGATGAGGGAATTGCAAGGACTCGGAGTGGTGGCAGTGAGCGAACGAACCTGATTCGACAAGGGAATGGCCAGACTGCTGGTGGTGGTAGCGAGTGAATGAATTTGACCACTTTGAGTCAACGAGGGGATGGCGGGATTATCGGGGGTAGTGGCGAGCGAACGGGCTTTGCTACTTTGAGTCAACGAGGAGATATCGAGGTCGGGGGTGGCAGTGACAGCGCGTGCAGCTAGCCTCGCGACCGGAGGCCCAGGAAGTGCTCGGACGATCTCCACCTGCTTGGGGACTGTTGGTACGAGTGACTGCTTACTCTCGTCAGCATTGTCTTGCTTGAACTTCTTCCGTTTCGTCGCATTGGTCATAGGCGGCGATGATGGGCGCTTGGTTGCTTTCCCATTGCTGGTCAGCTCGATTGTATTATCTGTAGTCTCTTGCTTGACGGGGTGGCCTTCTGAATCATTGGATATCTGAGGACGGTCTGCCCACTGGGAATAATATAGTCCCATGAACGTGTCAGCCTTCCAGTTATCTGCACAGTAGCGAAAAATAGGAAACTTTAGCCGCATACTGCGGACAATGTATTCCTGCGCTGGTTGGGTGCAACGGCCCCACGAGGTTGGTGCAAGGCCAAATTTGAGTAATGTATAGGCAAGAGAGCGCTGGAATTCACGCATGCAGGCTTGTTCGTCCTTGTTGACTATATTTCCGTTCTCGTCCTCCAAAAAGCCAATCGTTCCGGAATCGTCGTCTCGAATCGTTCTCAGATACCCCTTGCCATTATTGTAGTCTTTCAGGTATTCTTTCTTGGTCCAGTAGACGATATGTGGGAACTCGGATTGCTTCGGAGACGGTGTGGTGTCATGGGCGCGTGCGTCTTGCAAAAGGCACATGAAAAGCGAAGTTGAGTCATTGGCAGTTGGGGACGGCCCAGACAATGGCGATAAAGGTTTTGGTGGGTCCATTCGGAGGGTGTCGAGTTTTGCGAGGAGCTGTTCATAACGCTTGCTTCGAGGGAGAAATGCTTTGACATATACAAGAAAAGATCCAAGAACCAACTTACTTGGACATGGCCAATTCTCCTTTGAGCTTCGTGACCTCTTTTCGGAGGGACGTCTCAATTGTGCTGTGCTCCAAGCTTGATAGGGACTCGTTTTCACCATAGTGGCGAGACCGGGATCCACTAGCAGATGGACTTATGCCAGCCTCTCGGAAAGTTGTTGAATGGAAGGACGAATGGGGATGGCGCTCCCTTCTGCGATGCGATACCTTTCGTGCCAACGAAATGTAGCCCGGCTGACCTCCTGCAGAGTACCACCACAGACGGGCTTGCAGTCGCAGTAGTATTTCTTTCGGAATCGACCTCTTGGAAGCATGGTGAGGGGATCTAGATTGACGCGCAGACAGATTTTCTCGAGTGGAAGCAACGACAAAGGTATGCCCTATCTAGATAATGTACAGTTTGTCATGTGACCATCTTTTCGTCGCACCTCGCTGTTTCGTTGGTGTTTCGTGCATCGAAACACTGGTTCGGTGTGCTTCGGGAACCAAAACACCCACGAAACACACAAACAACCACTCGGGAGCACCATCAGTCACTCTGACTGTTTCGCCCCCACTAGAGCCCTCTATCAATCACTCGCAGCCATTTGTCACTTTTGACTGGGGTGTAACCCTCACGTGGTAGCTTCATCACGACACTCTGCGTTGCTAGTCGTCATCGTACTTTTTGCGAGTTATGATGATCGATATCTGATCAGCCACCTCGAGAAACCAAATCGACGGGACATAGATCACCCCGTCGTGTACTTGTATGACCTATTATTGAGAGTCAGACTGAGCGGAGACATGGTTGAAAATGGTATAACACCCGTACAAGCTCATCTGGTTCTGGAGTACTTCCTTTCGATGGGCCCTATATGCATCCTATACGTTGATCTCATCATCATCAGCCACGCGACACGACATCACCCATCCTAGAGCCTGCAATCCAGCGAAGGCCTGCGTCAAAGTTGCAGGACCGATACTCGTCCTGGTCCCACCAATAAGACGGACAGCTGGTCGAGTAGCAGGCATAGAGAACACAGTCGTACAGACTTCTTGCGACCCTCTAGTGATTGCAGAAACTCGCCTTTTTGGGGTGGTTCTTCGTTTTGTAGGTAAGGTTTTGTAGGAGAGGGTGAGGCGAGGTCCCTGACGATGTACACCTGCGAAAAATCAAGTTATGTGCGAGAAGATAAAGCGGGGAGGAAACGAACCGTGTGGAAGGGGGTAGATCTTGATGTCTTTGCTCGCAGCGGCATGGGCAGGCGAGCGCATTTTGGGCATCAGTGTTCATGGCACAAGAGCCGCGGGTCTCTGCATGAGAGACGAAGAGTGAGTGTGGGGATGACCCCGTTCTGAAGAGCGGGCATCAAGGACCTGTCTGTACTGTAACAACGACATGTCAAAGCTGAGGACGACAAGGCGAAGGGAGACGTGCCAGCGCAGGAATGTTTGGAGTGTGCCAGGGCGGAATCCGCCGCAGCCAATCACAAATCATATCCCATCTAAAGCGTCTTCTTGTAGCACTGCTAGAAGTTCAATCAGATTTCCTACCTCGTCCTCGCACCACCATGATCTGGGTGTTGTTGTTCGAGATTTGACATGGTCGTGGGGACGCTGTTTATTGCTTCATGAGTGTTTAAACTTGCAAGATTCGGTATACATACTCTGCCTCAGTTGGCTACGCACAAAGCCTCATGACACTCCTCTACATCGCACGAGCACGACTCAGAACACGGAAACGAGCGCTGACCTTTTATATATCTGATAATTTGCACATCTACATCCATGCATAGTTGGTCGTGCGAATGAGTGGAACGGTGATAACGCGAGCACGTGAACGTGAAGCATGGACGGAGATTTTGAAACCAAATATATTCAAGCTCCAAGTAGTTGGCTTTCCGATCTTGAACCCGATGCACTCAGAACTACCAAAATGATTCAGAGCCAGGCTGAACCGGGCCGTACGGATTTCGAAACTTAGAGAGCGTGTTGGATATTGCGACTAATGAATAACGCACCGAATTGGGGTGACGCGGTGACGCGTGTCAGGCCAGCGGAAACTCTCCACTCGACGAATCGACAACGATATATATCCGTCATGCTACTGTGCCATGAGGCGGGAGATCCGTTCATCTGCATGATCATGATCTGTCGCACGCCACTTTACTCACGACAGTGTGAACTGATCAATATCACGATCGATAAGACGGAAGGAGCGGATGCAATATATGGGGTGGTGGATTCGTTCACCTTGCCCCTGCACTCCCAACTACGATTCTCTTGTATGGTGGCCAGGTATGTCGTCCACGGGAAAAAGTGCGTGTTAGTCGTCGGCGAATGCCTGTAATGACCTCTCATCAACTTTCAGGCGGAGAAAGAATGATTGAAATCAAGACTCAACATCCGATATACTCTGTCTTGTTCGCAAAGGATGGCAGGCAGGTCTTGAGTGGTGGTGTCGAGGGGATGGTTCGGCGATGGCGTGTGGAAGACGGGCAAGAGGTCGGCGAACCAATTCGAACTGAAGGACCAGAAATATTCGCTGCTGCGCTGTCACCGGATGGCAAATGGCTCGTATGTGGACTCAGGCGTTTAAATTCGAGCGATGGACGTACAAGCGTGAGAGTGTGGGATGTGCAGACACAAGAAGAAGTCCTCGACGTTCATGGACACACTGACACGGTATGCTCCGTGGACATCTCTCCTGACTCGACGAAATTCGCGACAGGTGGATATGACAATCAAGCATTCGTCTTCAGCATAACCACAGGAGAAAAACTCGTTGGACCACTCGAACACGATGCTTGGGTCGTGGCTGTGCGGTTCTCTCCAGACGGTGATCGACTCGCCACCGCTACTGGTCACGAAAAGGACACGACGTCGATCTGCATCTACGACAGCGACAGTGGACAGCAGCTATTGGAAATCCCCTGCAAATTCTGGCCCCACCCATCGTCACCGCTTGCATGGTTAGCTGACGGCTGTCAGTTCTTTGTTGCCACGTCAGGCCAACTTTGCCAAGTGTTGTGTTTCGATACATCCTCGGGAGCCCTGCTCGATAGATGGACTGTCCCTGGTACTGAACGGGTCTATTCCATCGTCCTAGCACGTAACCAAAAGTTTGTTGTCGCCGCCGCATCCAGGTCACTATTTTTTTGGGACACTTCTACGGGCCAGCAAATTGGGTCGGCTATCGAGCTCGCAGACGCAGACCACGTTTGGTCAATTTCGCTCTCCCCAAGTGACGACTGCATTGTGACTGGAGAAGAAAACGGGAAGATCACCGTCCAGAGCCTCCGTGACATCCTTCCGAGTTCGTACTGGATGGTAAACGTACGCGGTCCCATTCGTCGTAATCACTTGCTCATAGCATCACAGTTGCCCTTCATGAATATCAGTCATTTGGTATTCAAATCATGGGAGCAAGGCGACTTGACTCGTGTCGGGGAACTCTTGACAACCGATATTGTACAACCTTCGGGTACCTTACATCACGCACGCACACTCGCTTACCGCGCTCTTGTACGCTCTCGGTCGAAACATTGGGACATCGCCACTGACGATGCTAAAATGGTAAGTTTTCACGCATCTGTCGTCGTGTGCTTCGCTGACCATCCACACTAGTCTATCGACATTCAGCCATCCGTCATTGGTTATATTGCGAGTGCTATCGCCCGTATCGGCAATGGTGAACATGAGTCGGCGATCCGCATCTTTGATCTCGTGTTCAGTCATGGCCTTCCCAATGACAACAAATTTCTCTTGCTAATCAAGGTAAAGACCTGTATCCTCGTTACGGCTAGCGCTTCTCTTATCTTTCGTTTCGCTCAGGCTATCATTCTGTTTGAATGCGGAAGGCACGACGACGCTATCTTGCGTATAGGTGACTTAATCGATATAGTGGACGATCACTCGCTATACATCACTGTGCGGGTACGTACCCAGTGACGTGTTTATTCGAGCGAGGTTGACGAGCCATTGTGCAGGCTCAGATGTTGTTCCTCCTCGGAAGCATGTCGATGAGAGGAGGAGACAACAACCATGCAATAGAACTTTTCAAGCGTGCCCAAGAGGCCATCCCGTTCCAACAAAATTCTTACCTGGTGGTCGTCTCCCTTGTAAGTCAATGGTTTCGAGTTCCTCCGTGATCACACTAACTATATTTGGAAGATGTTTGGATGGGACTTTGAGAGACTCGCGCCGGCGATTCAGTTACAATTATGGAAAGCCATGCATGCAGTTGGCCATACGGAAGTGTCACAGCCGCTTTCTGCCATGATCGAGACCCTCGGCGAAGACGTTTCAACGAATGAAGTAACTACTCCTTGGGACCCCGGTATGCTTCCTCGCTGTCCATTCGAGATGACGTACGCTGAGTTTTTGAGGTCAGAACTTGTGCAAAAATGTCTCGCGACATTCGAAACCAACGGTGATGCTGCGGCGGGATCGGAGGATCCAAAAGGTGCGATCATACAGTACTCTACTGCGTTATACTTGAACCCTTCAAACCCTGGGGGTCTTCTTGTCAAGCGGAGCAAAGCACGGGCAATATCGGGCTTGTGGGAAGATGCGTTGAGAGATGCAGACGAAGTACGGCTTCGCCTTCCTGATGTCGGATGTTCCTGACTTCAACCGACGCAGGCAATCAAGGCAGACTCTTCGAGTCCTTGGGGATACGAGCGTAGACATGCCGCTCTGCATGGTTTGCAGCGGTACGACGAAGCAATTAATGCGTTCTCTCGCATGGTTTCCCTTATAGAATCATCACTCGATCAAGACATTCGTCGTCAGTGTCAGTTTTTCAATGAGAAAACAACGTTGTGAATTAATTCGAACAGAGCTGGGCAAGAAATATGTGTCACCATCCCGGTCAGAAATGATGATGAACACTATCATTCGTGGTGTCCTCAAGGTGTCCCCACTGGCGCTTATTGACGTGAAGAGTGGTCGTCTATGTGGTGTCCCTGAACGCACACATATATTCAAGTCGGAACCGCAGTTCAAAGAGATGGTCTCCTCCATGACGAAGGAGTTGGACAACACACGTATCCAGCAGGTAGCGGAGGAATATTTTCGATACGTGACGCTCTCCCATGTATGGCAAGGGGAAGAACCTTCCTTTCAAGATGTCAATCGGACCGGCTCAGTGTGGGAGCTGGAGTCGTTGCCGCTAAACGAGAAATTGCGGAAATTCTGCGAGGTGGTCCGCTCTGACGGATATCGGTGGGCTTGGAGTGATACCTGTTGTATTGACAAGACGATCAGCTCGGTGTTGCACCAATCGCTCACGATGATGTACAAATGGTATCAAGCATCCGCGGCCACATTTATTATCTTGGAGGACGTATCGTCTCCCTCGGCCCTCGGCGATCTCACGGGCAGTATGTGGATGTTGCGGGCCTGGACTGCTCAAGAGCTTCTTGCGGCGACGGTGATCCGATTCTACAATCGTGATTGGAAGCCTTACCTTGGCGATGTCCGATCCAACCACAAGGACTCGCCTGAAATCATGCAGGAACTCGCGGATGCAATTGGCATTTCTCGCAAAACTATCATTGCCTTCAACCCCGACGATCTCAGTGTTCGAGAGAAGCTACGGCTGGCCTCGAAACGGAATGCGACGGTGGAGGAGGACATTGCGTACTCGTTAATAGGTATCTTCAAGAGTGATATTCGGCCACACTATGGAGAAGGAGACGCCGCGCTGGGCCATCTGTTGGAGGAGATCGTATCGCGTTCGGGGGAAGTGACGGTACTTGCCTGGACTGGCAAGCCATCGTCATACAATAGCTGCCTTCCAGTCTCTCTCGAGGTGTATAGCCAACCACCCGGTTCCTTACTTCCCATCACCGACACTGAACTGAACGAGCGCGTTACCACGTTAAGCAACTCACTATCGCAGGCAGCTGCTATAGTCATCCACGACCGGGTGACCTCTTTACCCCCTGCTCGCTTCACCACCCGCCGACTACACTTGCCTTGCATCATCTTCACAGTCCGACAGCTTGGTATGCAAGGTTTTGCAAGTGGCCAAGAGATCCACTACCGTGCTAAGGTATTAGGGATTGGTGAGGTGGAAATTCGGACAGCGGACAGGCTCCCGTTGGCAGAGCCACGCAAGCTCATTTTCGTTCATCCGTGGATTCGCGAGCTGCGCGATCCATTCGACGGTTTCACTTGGGGAAGTAAAGTAGAAGATGACGAGGAGTCTGAGTCCGAGGCTTTGTATGCTCTCCCCGCAGTCGCGATGGACGAGTATACCCGAGCATTGCGATTGGTTGTTCGTCTGCAGCAACCATTCCATGCGCTGGTGCTCCAGCAACAACCCGATGGAGAGTTCAAGCGAGTTGCCGCTGAGCACGACATCATTGTACCCGGAATCAGACGACCGGACAAGTTCGCTGAGAATATGCGTACTGAAGTCGTGGAGATACTCTGATGCGGGTGCGCAGCTTCATCATCTCGTACTTCCACGTGAATAACTATCGTTGTCTTTGCTTTACTAACCTGCCTTGTCCTTCCCACTGCCTACGCATGACTGTAGCTTATCATGATGCTCTACGTTGCTATCGATTTGTTGTACCCTCTCTGTCACACTCTTCGTGGGTTGACAGCTGTTTTCTTTGTGATATCATCGAACGCCGTATGTGTTGTATTGAATAATTTGATTGGATCTCTACAGACCTCATTCAAGCGTGCATATCTCTCCATCCAGGTGATATGTATTATGTAGTTGATTTGAGAACTCACCGGCGCCATTGGGTGAATATATCCAAAGCACAGGAACACGATGCTGGTTTTGTAGGTCAGAGATGCATATAAGTACTAGACACTTCTACCAGATTAGCTGGGATGCACCTGTGACAGCGTGCGTTAATGGTAGTAGTTGTATGAATGGCGTCAGGGTATTTACTAAGAAAACACTCGTTCCCCAAACCGTAGAGTAAATCACGGCTATGCTTTCTTATCACCGCCCAGGATGCCTTGGTTAGTTCCTGTCGAATTGTCTGCTCTTAGCTCGTGGTATGAGTGTCACAAAGGAATTGAAACGAGAATGATCATCGGGAGTACCCAGGGTAAGTATAGGATATGTACCACGCGAGGAACAACGCACCAGTGCAGTTGTCAACTAGCCATCCCAGGTTCTTTGCTTGATGTCGCATAGAACCTGTCATTCTTGTAGTTGTAAACTCAGGTACCGAGTAGCAATGGCAATAGCTAGTCTGAGAGGTCTCCATGCTTCAAATGTTTCCGAACCAACATCCTCCGTCTGATGTGAACACAGTATTGGTGCATTGAGTTCGGTGGAACGCTCAAGGTGCGGCCACTGAGACAACCCGAGTTGGTCTGTCACCAACGTTTAGTATTAAACCATCTACGAATCAGATGTCATTGCCAGTGCGCTGTGCCATGGGGAGCTAAAAGTAAGTGTAGGTTCGATCTCGATGTGCACATCAACAACCTATGCATACGTACGCACGTAGTAGGGAAGCGACATGTCAGACTCTTGCGATGCAAATGATCGAGTTTAAATAATATTTATACAAGGCTAATTGACCGAGGTACCGCGTGCGCCATGCCTTCGCCGGCGCGCCACTTTGCCACCTCCTATTGGCTTAGTCACCCCATCCTGGCGGGATTTAGAATGGGGAGCTCCAGTCGCCTCCTCAGTTCTCTCCTCATCCTGCCAGGTGGGTATTGAGAGAATATTGATAGTGGCGAGATAACGCGGGACGGCTATCGAGGAACAGTACTCAGTCGTCGTGAATAACGGACTATATATTCGGGTATTTACCTATCGAGGAACAGTACTACGTATAGGTTAGCTTGAGTAGATAAGGAGAATACTAGGTAGCTCACCTCAGTCGTCGTGAATAACGGACTGAGGTGTTCGACAAAGAACAAGGATCTTATATACGAAAGGAAATGTATAGTACGAAAAGGAGATACAAGGATCTTGGTAGATCCGGGTACAGGACTGACGAATCATTAAGTATGCGAAAATGGTCAATGTGCTCATAGAATGATGAAGCTGTGTATCTACAATAGAGAGAACATACGCGAGAATGTAGCGAGTGCGCGCCGCGTGCGTACCGGTTATCTGGTCGGTCCGACGTCGTGGCTGTGCGCGCGGTTGCTGATTTCAACAGGTACTAGGTCGTTTCACCCGGGTGTTTGTGCCTTCGGCACAAATCATTGTAGTTTCTTCAGTACAAAATAAATCCCATTTTCTTATTACATTGGTTGTGCCTTTGGCACAACTCATCAGAGTTTCTTCAGTACAAAATAAATCCCATTTTCTTATTATGTTGGTTGTGCCTTTGGCACAACTCATCAGAGTTTTTTCACCACAAATGAATCTCATTTTATTAGTACGTTGGTTGTGCCTTCGGCACAACTTATCAGAACTTTGGGTTGGGATGGAGTTCAAGATACTGTTCAAATAATAAAGTGATTGCAAAAGTATAGTACAAATCATATTTCCAAGCTTCTAAATACTTCATTCCAAACTACATTTCTGACTTTATTATGTACTTGATTGTTTGGATCATGAGGAAAGAGAACTTTAATGTTTCTAGGGTGAGTACAACGTGAAAGAGCCACATAGAGTTGACCATGAGAGAAAACAGGTGAACTCAAGTTGAGACCAACATGGTTGAGTGTTTGACCTTGAGACTTGTTGATGGTCATTGCATAGGTCAGATGAACAGGAAATTGCAAGCGACGAAAAGGAATAGGGGAATCCTCCAAACCACTATCAAGGGCCATGCAAGGGATGAAGACTATATTGTCATTGCCATTGCCACCTAACACACGACACTCCAGAATACATCTGGTAGACCTGATGAGCCTCAAGCGAGTGCCATTATAGAGGCCATGGACAGGATCTAGATTGCGCAACAACATAAGTGGGGCACCATTCTTGAGGTCCAGCTGGTGAAGGGGAAATCCAAAGGGATTGAATGTATGCAGAACTTCAGGCTGAACATAGTCATATTCTCTATCAGTGACAGAGTCTGCACTGAGGTAAGTTATCTTCTCCTGAGGTGCAATAGAGTTGAGAATGGTGGAGTTGATCTCATGGACCTGGACATTTCTGGGAGCAAGAATAGTGCGATCCAAGAAGTACTGATCAGGAAGGGGCTGATTCTGAATTCTGGCTAGGAGCTGAGAGTAGATGGCATTGATGAGAGATTCCAAGTCTTCACCACAATGCATGTGATCTGGGAGAGTTATATCACCATCAGTAATACCAATGTGAAGGAGCTGTTGTGCCCAGTGATCAGATTCAGGATCTTGTCCAAGACACATATTTTGAAGAAGATAGTGGATAGACATGCTTGCCCAAAGATTGGAGTGGGTAAGGGTAGCAGGGACAATCTGTTCTCTTGAACCATGTGGGATGACAGGAAGGATTTGCCTAAAGTCACCATCAAACAGGATAGTGAGACCTCCAAATGGTATGTTTCTATTGAGAAGATCCCGTAGAGTATGATCAACTGATTCCACCACATGATGATGCTGAGAGCCTGCTTCATCCCAGATGATGAGAGATGTCTGCTGAAGGAGCTGATGAATAAGATCATCCTTTTTGATGTTGCAGGTACTTTGTTCATGGCAGGGAATGGGAATCTTGAAGCGTGAATGGGCAGTACGACCTCCAGGAAGAAGAAGGGAGGCTAGACCAGTAGATGCAACACAAAGGACAATCTCTCCTCTTGCACGGACAGCAGCAGCAATAAGCTTGGCCAAATAGGTTTTGCCACATCCACCACCACTGTGAAGGAAAAACATGGATCCATTGGAATTGATGACACTGGCCATGACTGCATTGTAAAGAGTTCTCTGTTCAGCATTCAAGGTAGGGAGACCTCTATCCACAAATGCTTGTTGCTCCTGTCTGTCATATGCTCTCTGCTCATTAATGAGCTGGTTTTCCTGCTGATGATTCCAGTTTCCCTGTGGTCTAGGCATGGATGGATAGTCCTGCAATCTCTTGCCATGTCTTCTGAGATGTTGAGCTATGAGATGCAATCCATAATCATAGACTTGATCCTGGGTAGGCTCAGGGATATGAAGGGTATGGATAAGATAATGGAGTAGATCATCACAGAGATTATCCTTGGATGCCTCCCATAATCGATCAGGGTCCACAGGAGAGCAATGTACCAGGATAATAACAAACAAATGGCGCAACCGATAGCCCATGTTGAAGTGAGCAGCTTCCTGTAAACACAGCAACCATTCTCTATCATCCTGCAAGAGACCATGTGCGCGACAGGCCTCTTTGAAGGAATCATGAAGATGACCATTAACAGTACGCAGATCTTCATAGGAGGTAGCACCTATAAGAAAAGTGATCAGCTCTAATCAATCTATATATGTATAATAAGCAATCTTACCTTTGACCACAGTAAGCAAAAGACGCAAGTAGAAAGCTTCACCAGCAGTGGCAGGAATGGAATACATGCGTCCAATGACCTTGTATCTTTGACGAACCATCCATACAGCACGTTGCTTGTTCCAAACAAATCTCTTGGGAAAGTCCTGGTAGAGATAATTGTGTGCTCCAGCAGCAATAAGATCAGGATTCTGGTTTGCCTTGAACCATCCAAGCAGTTGACTGTCCTTGACATTATTAACCACTTCTTCCAAGTTAGCTTCAGCACGAAAGACAATATTTTGCTGGCCTGGGAGATGAACAGAAAGACGATAGATGGCTGGCCACTCCATATGCATGGGGAATTCAAAAATATTGTGGCAGGCTTGGGTGGAGGAAATATATCTGGCATCAAGATAGGAGCAAATCTCATCATGACCTTCTGCTTGAATGGTGGCACGATCTGGACCCTTGTATATGTACTTGTGGATATATTTGACAGCCTTGATAGAGCCACAGACTTCAAGATTGATGTGACAGTCAAACTGCACCACCAGCTCTCTAGGGTGAGGTACCACATATCTATTGTCAAAAACATTCTCCCTCTTTTGAATAGTTCTGCCATTTTCAGGGCGAGCATAGTCAGGATAGCCATCCTCTTTGATGATTGTGCGAGGAGAGAAGGATTTGGGAAAGTGCTTTTTGCAGACATTGTTTTCAAGACATCTCTGGGGAGAGCAAGGACCATGAAGCATGGATTTGGTGATGGCAGCATGAAGTTGGGGATGGATCTGGGGATCTGGAATCTGGGCAGAGATGATGGCATCAATCTGTTCCACATCACGAATCTTATCTGGCTCTTCCAAGAAAATCAAGAGATGCATATGAGGAAGACCACATTTTTGATATTCAATGGTGTAGACAAAGCCAGCCACCTGGCCATAGTAGCCATTCTGAATCTTCTTGAGCAAAGCTTGCTGTTTGCCATGGAAAACTCTTGTGACCAGATCAGGCCTATCCACAGCACTCTGACCTATAGTCATACACATATAACAGTTAGAATGTAATTGAATATATTATAAAGAAGCAAACAAACCTGGAAGCAGATTCTGTGTAATTTCTGGCCAGCTTCCATTAGCAGTCATGGTAAGGAAAAGGTCAGGCTTTTTGTATTCACGACAGATAGCCAAAGAGTCCTGAAGGAGCTATTGCATATAGCGAGGCCCACCCTTGTGGGTGGAGGGAAGAATGACACGTCCAACCTGAGCCATGTTTTGAACACCATCCAAACCCACACGGTCTTGTAATCCTTGATAGAGATCAGCTCTGAGTTTTGTTTGATTTCTGGCAGCCCAAGTGAGATTGCATTGATCAATGGAAGCCCAACCATCACAGATCAATTGCTGGAAGAGTCTACCACCCTTGAAGAGATTGGAAGGCTCTATCTCTTGTGGACGTACATGGAGTCTATAAGCATACCAAAGGAGCTGGGTAACCTTTTTGGAGCGATTGGGACGGCCATCACGAACATCCTGCAATGGAATCTCCAAATGCCAGCCTTCTTCTCCATGTGGAAAAAAGAGGACATAGTGAAGAGGAAGATAGGATGGATGGAGGTTGCTAATATGACGTAGGCCACCACCTTGAAGACGAAGGACAATGTCACGATCCACTGTAACATCCTGAGAGCCATCACCAGGGACTATTGCAGCTATCTCATCCACAGTTGGTAGGTTATATCTTCTGGCATCATTGCCCTGTTGCAGATGTAGTTTCATCTGTACATTGCCATGCTCCTCTGGAGGCTTGGCCTATCAATCATGAGTTTGTGTAATTAAAATATATAGACTAAGACTTACCCTCATGATTTCATAGGCCTGCTTGTAAAGAGGAGCATAAGGATTAATATCCCTAAGAGTAGTATGTAAATCTAGCAAGATGGCAGGATCCAATTGAGGGTTACGTTCAACACGCCTATTGGTTGCCTCCTCTGGATCATAGATGTAGAGCTGAGCAAAGGATGGTTGGTGATCATCAGGTGGTATGAGAGATCCCATGAGATGATGGAGTGTTCCATGAATATGAAATGATGAGGGTCCAGATCCTTGGATGGCTTGATGGTCCATATCAACACCCACAGAAGTGAATGCCAGAGTATTATTATATTGGCGTATTTTCTTCTTGAACTGCTTGCGATCTTGAGAATCATCAAACAAATCCTGAAGAACACATGGCCACTGTTGAATGGGAGGGAGTTGAACTTGACCCTGAAGACAGCAGATGCCAAAGCGAGGATGACCAACTCTAGAGCTGGAAAGCTTTTCAGAAGTGAAGTGTAGAGCATGGCAGTTGGGGCATTCAATATTCATAGGGCCAAGAGAATGGGACTGGACTGGCTCAGAGTATATTCTACCACCAGGTGGGATGCGATGAGCAGGTCGAGGATTGTTCTCATTCTCAGAATCACTGGAACTTGATGAGCTGGAATGATCTGGATGATCTGGATTTTGAGGGAGAGCAGGAGCAGGAAGAGCAGGGAGAGAGGAAGCTAGAGGAGCAGGGAAAACTGGACTGGCAGGTAGACTTGGTGAAGAAGATGGAGAAGTAGATGAAGAGCTACTTGATGAATCAGAGAGGTCTGAGTCAGAATCAGGAAAGTAAAGGCCGGGACTTTCTCGGATCAAATGCTGCTGCTGTCTTTGTTGATCTTGCTCATAGTGTTCTGCTGACCGGTGGGAATGTTCACTAAGAGCTTGATCAAGCAAGGCCTGAGAAAGCTGTTGTAAATGCAAAATAACATTTTGCCCCTGACTCTGTTGTTGCTGTAACTCCTGCAGTCTTTGTTGCTCTAACTCCCATTGATACTCCAATTCATGCTGAAGTCGGGCCTGATGCCATTGTTCTAATTGAGCTAGAAACTCCACTTCCTGTTGATGCTGAGCCAACTGTTGTTGTTCTAATAATCTTTGATGCTCTAATTCCAAAGCCTGAGCCTGTTGATCAGCCTCATGTTGAAAGTTAAGAGCTTGTTGATATTGAACAGGTGGAGGGTGTTGAAAAGGTGAAGGAAGCATAGGTCCAGGTTGAATTGAGTAGGAGGTTGAAGAATGATTAGATCTCCTGGCACGACGTCTTTGATGATCAGAATTGAAGTTTTGCATCAACTGTGCAGTGTAGTCCACTCTCTGAGGTACCAGCTGAGGTTGAGGTTGAGGTTGAGGAGGAGGGAAAGGCAGTGGAGGAAAAGGATGGTAAGGAAATTTCACTCTCTGGGGCTAAGGCTGAAGAGGTGGTAATGGTAATGGCTGATATTGGAAAGGAATAGGGACAGCAGGATGGAGAGGTGGTAGGGGAGGAGGGGAAGGAGAACGCCAGCGGTGCATGCGTTGTACATGAAGATGTTCAATCTGATGACGTGGTATGCCTGGATATTGAGCAACAGGTACAGGTGGATGATTCTAGAAGCTTAATTGAGTATTTCATATTATTTCAAAAGCCACAAAAACTTACCAGCAAAGCATGTGGCATGGGCATTGGAGCCACAGGATGGGGTTGACGACGGGAAGGAGGAGAACCAAGAACACGTTGGTCACGCTCAGCCCGACGACGGGCAGCTCGGGGAGAAGTAGGTGGAGTAGCCCTGATATACATGTTGCATCAGCATTGGTACCAAATTTTATATGCTGAGATACACACATTTTTCAAAGAATAAATGGATGACCTAAAGGGAGAATGTAACTACACGTTGAATTTCTCTTTTTATATAAAAAGAGTAAAAGGACGGGCTGATCCCGGTGTTGAGCTATCTCGTGACGTGAGATATGACAACGTGACAATAACTGTAATCATGTGAACAGCAGATGTTATCGATGCGTCTTACGTAGCAGCCTCTAGCGCTCTGCTAATACGCCCCCTTGTGCACTATGGGGAGAACAACTCTATCCTTATTTAATACGGCGGACAACCATATGACTATGCATAAGTGCGTATGACTCCAAGCGTCAAGTGCTTGAGCACTGTCTTGAGGCCACTTAACCCTATGGCCCGGGTGTAATATGAGAGCAAAGAAAGGATGGGGGAAAAAGAGCAAAGGGAGATGATGGTGGAAGGAAGGAAAGAAGCAAAAGCAGTGCAACAAAGGTCATCATGGATTAATCTGTCAGTTATAATTGTGATTGTGATTGTGATTGTGTGATTGTAATCAAAGCCATCAATTTTTTTGGAATTTACTAACATACAAACTGTTATGAAATTAAGGCAGTGAGTAGGACTAATTTTTGCGAATTTTTTGGAGGGTTTTGAGCACAGTTTGGCATTTTTTGAGTTGTGTGGTCAGTCAGTCACATTAGTCATGAGTCAGTCATGCTGCGAGTTCAGTCGCAAGTTCAGTCGCAAGTCAGTCAGTCACATCAGAGTCAGTCAGTCACGCAACGGGCTGAGATTGAAATGCCACATGGTTCGTGTCAAGCAAAAAAGGAAAAAAAACGTGGGCGAAGCGAAATAAGCGGGCTAAGCGAGTGAAGCGTCGGATAAAATTCGGAAGTCCTTACACAACCTCGTTCTCTGCTCACTTAGGTTTTGGGCCGTTGGCCCAAAACGCCACGCAATACTACATCCTAGTTTCTGGGGACAATGTTAATCCTAGTTTTTTTAGTTCTCATGCCAGTAATTGAGTAACATAACCAATTCTATTCATGAACAAAAAAATGTCTATATATATATCAAATCTCCAAATTTCTAAATACTTCAGTCCAAACTACATTGGTAGCTTTGGTATTTACTTGACCATGAGGAAAAAGAACTTTAATGTTTCTGGGATGAGTACAACGTAATAAAGCCACATAAAGTTGTCCATGAGAGAAAACAGAAGAGCTCAAATTTAACCCAACATGCTTGACTGTCTGACCTTGTGACTTGTTGATTGTCATGGCATAGGCTAGATGGACAGGAAATTGCAGGCGACGGAAAGGGATAGGAGAATCTTGAAGACCAGAGTCAAGAGCCATCCGAGGAATGAAGACCACATTGTTGGCATTATCTCCACCCAACACTCTACACTCCAGAATGCGGCGAGTAGACCTGAGAAGCCTCAAGCGTGTACCATTGCAGAGGCCATTCCTGGGATCCAGATTGCACAGAAGCATGAGTGGTGCACCAATTTTAAGCTCTAGTTTGTGAAGGGGAAATCCAGAGGGACTGAATGTGTTGAGAACTTCTGGTTGAATATACTTGTAATCTCGCTCTACCACGGAGTCTGCACTGAGATAAGTGATCTTTTCCTGGGGTGCAACAGAGTCTAGAATGGTGGCATTAACTTCATGAATTTGATCATTCCTGGGACTGAGAATTGTACGGTCCAGAAAATATTGATCAGGAAGGTGCTGATTTTGGGCAAGAAGTTGAGAGTATAGGGAATTTATGAGGGATTCCATGGTGTCACCACAACCCATGTGTTCAGGAAGCATCACATCTCCATCTGTTACACCTATTTGTAGAAGTTGCTCCGCCCATGCATCAGATTCTGGGTCTTGACCTAGACGCATGTTTTGAAGAAGATAGTGAATAATCATCCTTTGCCAAAGATTGGAGTGAGTGAGAGTGGCTGGGACAATTTGTTCTCTTGAGCCATGTAGGATAACAGGAAGAGTTTGCCTGAAATCTCCACCAAATAGAACAGTGATTCCTCCAAATGGACGATCAGGTTGATCCAGCAAGTCACGAAGCGTGCGATCCACGGTTTCCACAATGAGATGATGCTGAGAGGCTGCCTCATCCCAAATGATAAGAGAGGTCTCTTTTAGAAGTTCATGAATGGCATCATTCTTTTTGATGCTGCATGTACTTTGTTCGTGACAGGGAATAGGTATTTTGAAGCGTGAATGAGCAGTGCGACCACCAGGAAGAAGAAGTCCTGCAAGACCAGTAGAGGCCACACAAAGGACAATCTTGTCTCTTGCACGAACACCAGCAGCAATGAGTGTTGCCAGATAGGTCTTTCCACATCCACCACCACTGTGAAGAAAGAATGAAGATCCATTGGAGTTGAGAACACTATCCATGACAGCGTCATAAAGAGTGATCTGCTGAGGATTGAGAGTGGGAAGCCCTCTATCAACATGTGCCTGCTGCTCCTCTCTGTTGTAGTTCCTTTGCTCAAAGATGAGCTGGTTTCCTCTGTGACGGCCCCAATCATTTTGTGGTCTAGGCATGGTAGGAAAGTCCTGCAAGCTTTTCCCGTGTTTCCTAAGTTCTTCATCTATGAGGTGTAATCCATAGTCATAAATTTGTTCTTGAGTGGGCTCGACAATGCGAAATGTCTGAGTGAGTTGACAGGCAAGATCATCACATAAATGATGCTTGGAGGCTTCCCACAATCGATGAGGATCCACAGGAGCACAATGCACCAGAATGACAATGAACAGATGGCGCAGCTGATAGCCTGTCTTGAAGATAGCTGCTTCCTCTAAACACAAAAGCCATTCTCTATCATCCTGTAAAAAACCACGTGAACAGCAGGCCTCTTTGAAGTTTTCATGTAGATGACCATCAACAGTTCGAAGGTCTTCATAGGATGTGGCACCTATTGGTAAGGAAATATGAATTGTGCCTCATGAATGCATAATGATGATCAATCTTACCTTTAACCACAGTAAGCAGAAGGCGCAAATAAAATGCTTCACCAGCAGTAACAGGAACAGAGTACATGCGTCCGATGGCTTTATATCTTTGACGGACTGTCCAAACTGCTCGGCTCTTGTTCCACACAAAATGCTTTGGAAAATCTTGATAGAGATGATTGTGAGCTCCAGCTTCAATAAGATCAGGATCTTGATTGGCCTTAAACCATCCAAGTAGTTGAGTGTCCTTGACATTGTTGAGCACATTTTCAACCTCGTCTTCAGCTTGGAAAACCACAGACTGACGACCAGGAAGATGGACAGACAGACGATAGACAGCTGGCCACTCCATATGCATGGGGAATTCGAAGATATTATGGCATGCTTGGGTGGAAGAGATATATGTATCTGGCATCAAGGTAGGAGCGGATTTCATTTTCGCCCTCTGTGAGGACAGTGGCACGATCTGGATCCTTGTAGATGTACTTGTGGATGTACTTGACAGCCTTGATGGATCCACAGACCTCCAGATTGATATGACAATCAAACTGCACCAATAGTTCTCTTGGATGAGGAACTACAACCTTGTTGTCAAAGACATCCTGACGCTTCTGAATAGTCCTGCCATTGTCAGGGCAAGCATAATCAGGGTATCCATCCTCCTTGATGATGGTGTGATTCGTAAAGGCCTTGGGAAAACGCTTTTTGCAAATATTGTTTTCCAAACATCTTTGAGGAGAGCAAGGTCCATGAAGCATGCACTTGGAAACAGCAGAGTGAAGTTGGGGATGAATCTGGGGATCTGGAATTTGTGCAGAGATGATGGCATCAATTTGCTGGACAGTGGTAATCTTGTCTTGTTGTTCCAAGAAGATTAAGAGATGCATGTGAGGAAGTCCATGCTTTTGATATTCGATGGTGTACACAAATCCAGCCACTTGTCCAAAGTACCCATCACGAATCTTCTTCAGCAATGCTTGTTGCTTGGCATGGAAGACACGTGCAACCAAATCTGGTCTATCTACAGTTGTTTGACCTAGATGATGATGAGTGTTCAGCTTTGTGAATAACCTCTGGGTTAAGATACAGTGACTCCAAAAACCCTTTCCATACTAACCTAGATGGTGGTGCGCTTCACACACCACCAAGCACTGTGGGAATCCTGCTTAGCTTTGGTGAGGTCATAAATAGTACTTACCCTTGGCTACAGAAATGCTCCCTAGGTCATGTGATTTGGTTCACACACCATTGAGATATGGCCATTTTAAAAGAGCAATGCCATGGAAAGGGTTTTTTCACTTTTCAATTGATAGCTGGGATCTCAGTCAAATCATAGATTGTTTGTTGTTATTTGTGTATACAAGCAAGGGTATACATCTAAATAGCATGTCTGAGATTGAAAGAGTCCACACACATTCCAATTTCCAACTACTACCATGATTAGATCCCTCTTCTTACCCAAAAAACCATTATCCTTTCCATGCTTGATGCTGGCCACTCTAGTGAATCTAGTGCTATTTAGTGCCAGGAAAACTGATGTCAGGCCTTCTGCCACATGAATACTTCATTTGAGAAAGCTTTTTACCATTCCCAAAACTGTTGGGGGTCATCCTTTCCAGCTTTTCCCTCCCAAGATTCAATATGCTCAGTATATTATTGCCTCTAGCAAGGCTGACAATGGTGTGCAAGTCACCAAACCAATTACCAATATCAAGAATATACCCTTCTCTTCCAAGGCAGTTTGTTTCCACTTGAAGAAATCCAGTATGGGGGCTGTGATCAAGTCCAAATGCTCTAGTCTCCTTACTAGACATTAAAGATTTGCTTGGAATTGTCTTATGCCAAGAAGGATTGGACTATAGACCATTGGGGGAAGGTCCAATGAGACCAATATCAATTGCCTATGGTCAGCTGGGCATAAAGGGATATGAAAAAGAGGCTTAGTGATAGGGTAGTGCAAGAGATGCTTTAGTATGGTGGAGGTTTCTTGATGTTATGGGGCTGTGTGTCTTGGGAATGCCTTGGCTATGCTGCTAGCAATGATTGTAGGATGAATGGCTATCATTTCCTTCATATTCTACAGGATGAACTAATGAATACCCTTGAGTATTATGGTCTAAAGACTTCTAACATGAACTCTCTACAACACAATGACTCCATGAATACTTGTAAAAAGGTGAAGAAGTGGCTTGAACAAAAAAATTTCATGATTATAAGGTGGCCTGATATGAATCCTATCAAGGATCTCTGGGGATTCCTTAAAAAAAAGCTTGGAGAGCATAAATGCCCTCCTAATGGAATTTGTGGATTATGGGAAAATGTGGGAGAGAATTTCCATTGAGAAGTGTCAGAAATTGATTGAAAGCATGTCTAGAAGGGTTCAGGCAGTGCTTGGAGCAAAATAGGCCATGCCATGTATGAATAATACCTAAATAACCCTGTAAATTAAAAAGTGAAAAAACCCTTTCCATGACATTACACTTTCAAAATGGCCGTATCTCGATGGTTGAACCAAATCACATGACCTAGGGAGCATTTCTGTAGCCAAGAGTATGTACTATTTATGACCTCACCAAAGCTAAGCAGGATTCCCACAGTGCTTGGTGGTGCGCTTCGTGCACCACCATCCAGGTTAGTACGGAAAGGGTTTTTGGAGTCACTGTATACACACCAGGAAGCAGATTTTGAGAGATTTCTGGCCAGCTTCCATTAGCAGTCATGGTGAGGAATAAGTCAGGCTTTCGGAATTCTCGACAAATGGCCAGAGAATCTTGAAGCAGCTGCTGCATATAGCGAGGCCCACCCTTGTGAGTGGAAGGAAGGATGACACGACCAACTTGACCCAAGTTTTGGCCTTCACCACCATCTCAACGCAGGCGGTCTTGCAATCCTTGATATAGGTCGGCTCTGAGTGTCTTTTGGTTTCTAGCAGCCCAAGTGAGATTGGACTGTTCAATGGATGCCCAGCCATCACAGGTGAATTCTTGAAAGAGCCTTCCTCCTTTGAAGAGATTTTGTGGCTCTACCTCGGATGGACGTACATGAAGTCGGTAGGCATACCAAAGAAGTTGTGTAACTGTAACGCACAGCATAGACTTGTCGTAGCGTGCTGCGATACGGGTCGAAGAACAAGCGAGGTAGCGAGGAGTTCAACTCAAGGACGAGTGCCGAGCTTCGAGACGATGCGAAGCCTAAGCTGGTCTCTCCTATTCTAGGTATCCTAAGGACTCACTAGAACTCGGAGGTGGTGAGGCAAGATCAACGCTGATATTGCGTAGAACTAGCTTAGGGAAAATACAGGGAGAGACGACGACTATATATACGGTAGGCCCCTAATCTAGATGAAGGATATAAAAGGGATGCGCAGCATCCGCAGTAAAGCGCAGTTGAATGCGCAGCCATCCGCAGTAAGAGGCTATGAGTGCGCAGCACGAGATAGCGATCTACGAATATAAAAGGAAAGGCTATGCCACTGCCTTACGAAGTCTGAATAAGGTGACAGTGGCGGAGACGGAACGGAAGTCCTAATAGGGTATGGGCGGGGCGCTGTGTGAGCCAAAGGAGAAAGAGATCGAGAGAGCGTATCTGGTATACGTGGAGGACGACTCCACTACGAATACAGCCACGTACGGCGAGAGGACGAGTCTGTAGAGAAATGGAAGACGAGGACAAGGGAAAAAGTGTACCCCCTTCGTAGACCGTAACATTACCCCCTTCGTACGGTCGAAGCACCTGCGAGACTCCACTAACCACTCTGGTCTCCCTCGTTAACCTCGTAGTCGGTTAAGTCGACATCGTCGAGGGGGTTACGCCGCTTGGGGCAGAATTCGTCGCTGTGACCAAATTCGCCGCAAAGGAGACAGATGCGTCGGGGGCACCAGGCCTGGATATGGCCGGGAGCGGTCATCCGACAGAGTGGGCACTCGTAATGAGGGCAGTCGACGCGGACGTGACCAGTCTGGTTGCACGTGAAGCAACGGAGGGGACGAGTGGGACGAGCGGGAGTGACGGGGAGGAGAGGAGAAGGGAAGCGGTCGACGTCTATTGGGTTGGCTGAAGTACCCGGCGCGGATATGGGCGTCGATGCGCGGGCCTCAACATTGGGAAGAGAGGAGGAGGGGAACGGAGTTGCCTGTCGCGACTTTCCTCGATCTCCAGAAACACGTTTCCCCACAGCTCCTGCTGAGGAACTGGCAAGTCCATACGGAACTGTTCGGTAGCTTCGCTTGGGAACACGATTATTCCGTCGAGCGGGAGTTGGAGAGGAGGGGTGTTCTCGAGCGGGGAGTACGTTGGAGGGCTCTGGGGTAGGAGTCCCTCGAGGTCGGAGTGGGACGGAGGAGAGGAAGGAGAGGACATCTGATAAGGCGGCACCGGGAACAGAAGAATCGCCAGCTCCTCCAATATCTCCAATACTTCCGCTTCGGGAAGGTGAGCGAGAGATCTCAGAAGGGGACGCGACGAGTAGGGGAACAGTGGATGAGGAGTGGGAGGACGAGGAGGACGAACGGGCAGTGGCGGGGGCGATGGTGGAGTCATCGTCCCAGATCGGAACGGGGGAATACCCATTTCCTCGACTGGACTCTCTTGCCCAGGGGTCGTTGTCCCAGGGGTGGTTTGGGCGGTCATCCATGTAGTATCGTCGGAGGTGTGTAGGTAGGGAGTGGACGATTGGGCGCAGTATGTGCATGTACATAGCACCGGGGAGTCCGCGAATGACATTGTCGAATCCATGGTCGGCGCAGGCGTCAAGGATTGCCTCTCTGGAGGCGTGGATGGCCTGTCCCATTGCTGCGGTGTAGACAGGCAGGGTCCCATCTGGGAAAAGCTGGGCGTGGACGGTTCGGGCTGTGGCGTATGTGTGAAAGATGACCACCAGAGATTTGAGTACCGGAACGTCTCTGAAAGCGGGTACTGAGGGTATGGCGATGGCAGCGGCGGGACTCTCGAGTATGGAAGCGTAGAGGATGCGGCGCGATACGACGGGGAGTCGGTGGAGTCGAAGGGGTACGACGACATTCAGCGAGTGGGACATCAAGGAGTTTCTGTTAGGCAGGAAGGAGGAGCGGCGGCTCGACTCGATGGTGACGACTGGTGGGAGTTATGATGATGGAGGAAAGGCCAGGGGGTCCCTGCCTTTATACTCTTTGAGTAGGGCGTTGGCGTGTCCAAGATTGGACTCTGGTTCCCAGGTGTTCTCGGAGGACGGGTATCCTTTCCACGAGACGAGGTAGTGGCGGCGACGTGCGGAGCCCCGATGGGCCAAGATCTGTTCAATTTCAAATTCCTCTTCTCCGTCGATGAGATCTGGCGGAAGCGGAACAAAATTTGCTCCGTGTTCCGCTGTCTCTCTATATGGGGTGAGAAGGGAGGCGTGGAAGGCGTTGTGGATTTTCCACGTTCGTGGGAGCCGCAGCTTGTACGAAACAGGTGATATTACCTGTGTAATTTCAAATGGGCCTTCGCGGCGTGGTGCGAGTTTTCGAGATGGGTATCGAAGTCTCAGGTTACGGCCCTCGAGCCATACCTTATCTCCGACCCTCCATGGTTTAAAGCGGGAGGAAACGCGTTCCCTCATGTATCGTTGTGCCTTTTCATGGGCGGCAGTGGCTTCCTTGCGAGCCTCATCGAGGTCTCCAAGGCGTTTTTCTAGTGCGGGGAGGAAGGTGGTTTTTCCTAAACTTGGGTAGGCCCTCGGCTCGTACCCCATCATCAATGAGAATGGTGTCTTTCCGGTTACCGAATGCACGGAGGAGTTATGACAGTACTCCGCCATTGGTAGAAGATCCGACCATCGGGTGGCGTCCCCTTGGCAAAAGATCCGAAGATACGTCTCTAGCTCCTGATTGACCCGTTCCGTTTCTCCGTCGGTTTGCGGATGGTATGCGGAAGAAAGAAGGGGATCGTAATCCAGGAGTCTCGCCAGTTCCAGGGCAAAGCCGAGGCGAACTGCGGACCGCGGTCAGAGATTATCTTATCGTGGAGGCCAAATCGTGGGAAAATCTTTTCGAAAAAGAGCTGCGCGACCCCGCAGGCGTCCGCACTCTTGTGAGTTGGAGTGAAAATCACCCCCTTTGTAAGCCCATGGTCGACCACGACCATGACTGAATCATATCCGTTCGACGGCGGCAAGTCCGTAATGAGATCGACCGAGAGTGTAGCGAAAGGGCGAGTGGAGGCGACCGGAAGAGGGGTGAGAGGAGGAACGGTGGGATGGGTGTTGACCTTGTTAGCCTGGCAGACGGCACATCCTTGGATGAAACGCCGGACGTAAGCCGTCAGACCTGGCCACCAATAGTCACGTTGTACCGCATTAACGGTTCGGTAGTAACCGCCATGACCACCCGCAGGTGAATCATGGAGAACGTGGAGGAGGTCGTTCCGGTGGCCCTCAGGCACATAAGCCCGATCCTTAAAATAGAGCAAACCATCGTCATACCGCCAATCGTGAATCGAGGAACGGGGAATCCCCGGTGTACCCTCGTGAAGTTTGCGCAGCTGGTCAATGACAAAGCCATCCATCGCAGTGGATGTGACGATGGCCTCTTGAAGGTCGAGGTCGATTCTCTTCAAAAACAGCTCTCCTGGCAGCAAGGTCACTTCGGCGTTGTCGCCCGAGGTGTCCATATCGTCCTTGCGCGAGAGGGCGTCCGCGGGGCCCATGTTGGCGCCCGGTACATGTTGGAACAGGAGGTCGTAGTCCTGTAACGTAAGCATCCATCTAGCTTGCCGCCTAGAGAGCTTCCTGGGGTCCTTGAAATAGCACAGATTCTTGTGGTCTGTGAGCACAGTTACGGGCCGGCCGGTGCCGGTAAGGTAGTGCCGCCACTCCTCGAGTGCACGGATGACAGCCAGTAGTTCCCTGTCATATATGTCATAATTACGTTCCGCCAGTGAGAACGTCTGAGAGATGTAGCAGCAAGGGTGTAAGTCTCCATTACCATCCTTCTGCATCAGCACGCCTCCGGTCGCAGTGAGCGAGGCGTCTGTCATGACGTAAAAGTCATTTGATGTATCCGGCATTGCAAGTACGGGTTTCGATGTGAAGGCCGTTCGGAGGAGGTCGAATGCCTTCTGTTGCTCGTGCGTCCAGGACCATGGCTGCCCTTTCTTCGTCAAATCCAAGATCGGCCTAGCAATTTCCGAGAAGTTCGGAATAAACTTGCGGTAAAAGTTGCAGAACCCTATGAATGAGCGGACTGCGCGAACCGAAGTAGGTGGTTCCCAGGTGGCGATTGCCGATAACTTGGTAGGGTCCATCGCGATGATACCCTCTTGGACGACCATCCCTAGGAATTCAACCGAGGATGCGTCGAACGTACACTTCTCTAACTTGAGGCCGAGACGGTTGTCCCGTAGCCGCTCTAGAACTCGCCTCGTTCGTTGGTGATGTTCCTTAAGATCCCTAGAGTGGATCAACATATCATCCATGTAGATGATTAACCATCCTTCCGCCACCATATCCTTGAATATAAAGTCCATGAACGACTGAAAAGTCGCAGGACTGTTGCACAGGCCGAAAAACATGACGAGAGGCTCGAAGAGGCCGAAGGGCGTAATGAACGCCGCCTTCCAGGCGTCTTTAGTCTTGATCCGGACGTTATTGTAGCCCCAGCGAATGTCCATCTTCGTGAAGTAACGAGATCCCTTGAGCTGATCCATCAAGTCTCCGATGAGCGGGAGAGGGTATGCATTCTTGATGGTGTGCTCATTGAGATACCGGTAATCTTGGCAAGGGCGAAGATTACCGTCCTTCTTTGAGACGAAGAAGAACAGGGAGGCCATAGGGGAATTCGATGGGCGAATACGTCCGGCTTTCAAGTGTTCATCAATAAAATCTTTACACGCCTCTCGCTCTTTAGGGTTAAGCGGGTAGGCCTTGGCAACCTTTGGTGTGAATGAGTCGTCTAGATCTATGCCGTGATCGAACGACCGGTAAGGCGGAAGGGGACCGTCATCCTTCTTCTGGAAGACGTCCTCGAAGTCCTGGAAGTCCCGCGGGAGTTCCTTCTTGATTTTCTCTGCCCCTTGGGCTAGAGACGTCGATATTGTAGTTTTCTTAATGGAGCGCCCATCCAGCTCGTTTTCCTCATCCTCCTCACAGTTTATGAGCTCCGGCATGTCCTCCCGCTGCGTGGTCGGGTCCACGTCAGGTACCATCAGGTCACATTTCGGCGGGTCGACGCATTGCTTCCACCACAGAGCGTTGCGTTTGCATAATTTGGTGACCTGGCATTTCCTATTGAAGACGTTTATTGTATAGGCCGCAGCCACTTCATCTTCACGGCTGGTGACGGTCGGTTCCGCCTCTTTAATCCAAACCGTTCCTTTCTCCCAGTTTATGGTTGGGTTTCTATCCCGGAGCCAAGAGAGTCCTAGTATGATGTCATCCTTGCCACAGTCAATAACAAGGAAATCACGGGTCTCTATTGTTTCCCCGAGTTTCATCACTACTCTTGCCTGCTTTCTGATCAGGCCATTTTTGTTGGGAGTTCCATCAACATTGCTCGCCCGCAGGGGAGTCTTGAGTCGTGTAGTGGGAATGTCGCATGCCACTACCATAGCATAGTCGATAAAGCAACCAGTTGCCCCGGAGTCGATAAGGGCTTTTGTGTCAACGCTTTTGAACGCAGTGTGATCGGGTGGGTAGAGGGTGATAGGAATAGATATGGATTGTGAAGTACCACCCGATACAAACACTGGAGATAACCTATGAGAAAAATTATTGGCTAGAGATGACGTTGACCCATCCCTGCCCATCAAAAACCCTGGTCGGTTCCAGGCGTTCCGAGCCACATGTCCTGGTCGGGTCCAGGTATCTCACATGCTCCTTCGCAGAAACCAGACGTAGTCTGTATGCGGGCTCCACAGAAACCGTTCTTAGACGTTTGTGGTTTGGCGTGGTCGGTTCCACGTCCGAGCGACTTGTTCCGGTCAGTTCCGGATATCTCAAGTGCCCCTGCCTCTTCGCTCACTCCTGCTCGTGCCACTCTGATTCCGTGTTTGACTGTGTTTCTTAGAGCAGTTTCTTGCGAAGAAGGTTGCGGTCCAAGCCCCGTCCCTTGACCCGTGGGAGTAGCTGCGTCCGCATCCACCATTGATTGGACATCATCATATGGGTACGTGCCAGGATAATGATCCTGGGCTTTCTCTGAGGTGGCATCCCAGAGCTCCGCCGGCGCGATAGCGGAGAACCTATTGTTCCATGGTCCAGATCGTACAGCCCTGGCTCGTGGTGCTGCCCTGATCGCTTCCTTTTGGCACTCTTGGTAAGTGGCCGTTCTTACCTCAGCCATGGCCTGGTAGCCAGCCTCCTCGTCCGCAGACGAGCTGCCCTCCCCGAAAGCAGTTTTGAGGATCTTGATAGCGGCGCCTTTCTCGATGCTCCCCATTTCTTCGAGGTAAGCCGAGAGTTCATCATCCTCCTCCATTGTGGTGGTGGTCCGTGCCCGTCGTTGCGGGACTTTGTAAGTAGGACGTGCGGTGCGTCCGGAGGATGTGGTCGGGCGGGGACGTGTGGTCCGGTCGGTTCCGGATCCCGTGTGGTTGGAAGACCTACAGCCAACCTTGTGACAAATGAAGCATTGATTCTTCCGCATATACTCAGCGCGCTGAGTCGGCGACAGACGCACGGCATCTACGTCCATCGCGTACGGGTCTCTGTGCGATCGAGGAGAGGGAGCCGGTATATGTGGCACTCCCTTTCGTAAGTCTCCAATCCTCCTCAGTTGTTGAGAGAACTGGCCCGCCTTCTTTATCCAATCCTGGTAGCTGTCGGGAATCTTGTCGCACGAGAGGATCATCGTGGCAAGTCTGGGGCTGAGGCCATGGATAAACCACTCCACAAGAGCATGCTTATCAGTGATACCTGACTTCTCGGCGAGAAGTTGGAATTGCGAAGCGTAGGTAGTGAACCCATCGCTCCACGCTCCCTCGGTATCCTTTCCAGCAGTTTGATGGAGTTTTGAAAGGTCTATCCTTGCCTTGGCTGCTACATCGTAGGGGGAAAAGGCGGTCTCGAAAGCTTCTTTAATCTTGTCGAAGGTCTTTTCACTGTCGGCGATAGCCGAGTTTGCGAGCTTCATCAACCATCCTTCAGCAAATGTCTTTCCCCGGCCCTTACTAATCTTGTTGAGGAAAGTAAGGGACTTTGTCGTGTCGGTAAAGAGTGCTTTGTTGATGGTGAAGTACGCGTTCATCGAGAGGAGCCATCTGTTGGCATCCTCTGCCTCCCCGGAAAAGTCCTCGGGAAGGCCGGCCTTTATTTCTGAAACCATTTCGTCTTCTAGAGCCGGGTCAATGTCAATGTCCTCCTGCGCGGTCGGTTCCGGGTCAGGGTCGTGAAAAACAAGAGGAGGGTCCTCGCTAAGGACAACGTTGGGAGTAGAGGGGGCAGCTAATTCAGAGGTAGATGGGAGGGCGTCCGAGTCTCTTCCCTGGCTCCTGTTAAGTTCCGCTAGTTGCTGTTGGACTTGTCTGTAATGAGCGATACGATCCGGAGGGGAGTACCGGTCAGGTAGGACAATGTGAAACGGGTGTCCGTCAGGAAGAAGGTGGATACGGGGGAGCGGGGTGGAAGAAGACACGGTTGGTGGAGAGGGTGGCGGGGAATCTGAAGGCGCTCTGAATCTGCCGATTCGGGAAATGTCGGAGTGGGGGAATGTCCTCTACGTGAAAGTAGGGACAAGGGGAAAAGCTAGTTCTTTTGTAACGCACAGCGTAGACTTGTCGTAGCGTGCTGCGATACGGGTCGAAGAATAAGCGAGGTAGCGAGGAGTTCAACTCAAGGACGAGTGCCGAGCTTCGAGACGATGCGAAGCCTAAGCTGGTCTCTCCTATTCTAGGTATCCTAAGGACTCACTAGAACTCGGAGGTGGTGAGGCAAGATCAACGCTGATATTGCGTAGAACTAGCTTAGGGAAAATACAGGGAGAGACGACGACTATATATACGGTAGGCCCCTAATCTAGATGAAGGATATAAAAGGGATGCGCAGCATCCGCAGTAAAGCGCAGTTGAATGCGCAGCCATCCGCAGTAAGAGGCTATGAGTGCGCAGCACGAGATAGCGATCTACGAATATAAAAGGAAAGGCTATGCCACTGCCTTACGAAGTCTGAATAAGGTGACAGTGGCGGAGACGGAACGGAAGTCCTAATAGGGTATGGGCGGGGCGCCGTGTGAGCCAAAGGAGAAAGAGATCGAGAGAGCGTATCTGGTATACGTGGAGGACGACTCCACTACGAATACAGCCGCGTACGGCGAGAGGACGAGTCTGTAGAGAAATGGAAGACGAGGACAAGGGAAAAAGTGTACCCCCTTCGTAGACCGTAACAGTAACCTTCTTGGAACGGTGTGCAGCATTCCCATTGCGCTGTTGCAAGGGCATTTCCAGATGCCAACCCTCCTCTCCACGTGGAAAGAATAGCACATAATGTAGTGGAAGGTATGATGGATGGAGATTGCTGATTCGACGTAGACCACCACCTTGCAAACGTACAATGATGTCACGATCCATCTTCACATGTTCAGAACCATCTCCAGGAACAATTGCAGCAACCTCCTCCACAGTGGGTAGATTGTATGTTCTACCATCAGCAGCTAGTTGCAAATGGAGACGCATGCAGACATCAGTATGCTCCTCAGGAGGTTTAGCCTGTGTCATATGATATAAACAATTTTGTTTTGCATAAAATATGACTACTCACTCTCATAATTTCATAGACTTGTTTGTAAAGTGGAGCATAAGGATGAATATCTCTGAGAGTGGTATGGAGATCCAGCAAAATAGCACCATCAAGTTGAGGGTTGCGTTGGATGCGCCTATTAGTTGCTTCCTCTGGGTCGTAAATATAAAGCTGAGCATAGGATGGCTCTAATCCATCAGGTGGTATGAGTGCTCCCATCAGATGGTGAAGTGCACCATGAATGCGAAAAGATGCTGGCCCAGAACCTTGAATAGCAGCATTGTCCATGTTAGTGCCAGCAGAGGTAAAAGCTAGAGTATTGTTGTATTGCCGGATCTTCTTCTTGAAATCTTTGGTATCCCGAGGATCATCAAATAACTCCTGCAGGACACGTGGCCATTCTTGTATGCGAGGCAGATCTACCTGACCTTGAAGACAACACATTCCAAAACGTGGATTTCGAACACCTGAATTGGAGAGCTTTTCTGAAATGAAATGCAAAGCTTGGCAATGAGAACATCAAATGTCCATAGGTGTTACGGTCTACGAAGGGGGTACACTTTTTCCCTTGTTCTCTCGCTCGTCCTCGTCTTCCGTTTCTCTACAGACTCATTCTCTCGCCGTACGCGGCTGTATTCGTAGTGGAGTCGTCCTCCACGTATACCAGATACGCTCTCTCGATCTCTTTCTCCTTTGGCTCACACGGCGCCCCGCCCATACCATATTAGGACTTCCGTTCCGTCTCCGCCACTGTCACCTTATTCAGACTTCGTAAGGCAGTGGCATAGCCTTTCCTTTTATATTCGTAGATCGCTATCTCGTGCTGCGCACTCATAGCCTCTTACTGCGGATAGCTGCGCATTCAACTGCGCTTTACTGCGGATGCTGCGCATCCCTTTTATATCCTTCATCTAGATTAGGGGCCTACCGTATATATAGTCGTCGTCTCTCCCTGTATTTTCCCTAAGCTAGTTCTACGCAATATCAGCGTTGATCTTGCCTCACCTCCTCCGAGTTCTAGTGAGTCCTTAGGATACCTAGAATAGGAGAGACCCGCTTAGGCTTCGCATCGTCTCGAAGCTCGGCACTCGTCCTTGAGTTGAACTCCTCGCTACCTCGCTTATTCTTCGACCAGTATCGCAGCACGCTACAACAAGTCTACGCTGTGCGTTACAAAAGAACTAGCTTTTCCCCTTGTCCCTACTTTCACGTAGAGGACATTCCCCCACTCCGACATTTCCCGAATCGGCAGATTCAGAGCGCCTTCAGATTCCCCGCCACCCTCCCCACCCACCGTGTCTTCCTCACCCCGGCTCCCCCGTATCCACCTTCTTCCCGACGAACACCCGTTTCACATTGTCCTACCTGACCGATACTCCCCTCCGGATCGTATTGCTCATTACGGACAAGTTCAAAGGCAATTAGCGGAACTCAACAGGAGCCAAGGAAGAGCATCGGACGCTCTCCCCTCTACCTCTGAATTAGCTGCCCCCTCTACTCCCGACGTTGTCCTTAGCGAGGACCCTCCTCTTGTTTTTCACGACCCTGACCCGGAACCGACCGCGCAGGAGGACATAGAACTTGACCCGGCTCCAGAAGACGAAATGGTTTCAGAAATAAAGGCCGGCCTTCCCGAGGACTTTTCCGGGGAGGCAGAGGACACCAACAGATGGCTCCTCTCGATGAACGCGTACTTCACCATCAACAAAGCACTCTTTACCGACACGACAAAGTCCCTTACTTTCCTCAACAAGATTAGTAAGGGCCGGGGAAAGACATTTGCTGAAGGATGGTTGATGAAGCTCGCAAACTCGGCTATCGCCGACAGTGAAAAGACCTTTGAAAAGATTAAAGAAGCCTTCGAGACCGCCTTTTCCCCCTACGATGTAGCAGCCAAGGCAAGGATAGACCTTTCCAAACTCCGTCAAACTGCTGGAAAGGATACCGAGGGAGCGTGGAGCGATGGGTTCACTACCTATGCTTCGCAATTCCAACTTCTCGCCGAGAAGTCAGGTATCACTGACAAGCACGCTCTTGTGGAGTGGTTTATCCATGGCCTCAGCCCCAGACTTGCCACGATGATCCTCTCGTGCGACAAGATTCCCGACAGCTACCAGGACTGGATAAAGAAGGCGGGCCAATTCTCTCAACAACTGAGGAGGATTGGAGACTTACGAAAGGGAGTGCCACATATACCGGCTCCCTCTCCTCGATCGCACAGAGACCCGTACGCGATGGACGTAGATGCCGTACGCCTATCGCCGACTCAGCGCGCTGAGTATATGCGGAAGAATCAATGCTTCATTTGTCACCAGGTTGGCTGTAGGTCTTCCAACCACAAGGGATCCGGAACCGACCGGACCATACGTCCCCGCCCGACCACATCCTCCGGACGCACCGCACGTCCTACTTACAAAGTCCCGCAACGACGGGCACGGACCACCACCACAATGGAGGAGGATGATGAACTCTCGGCTTACCTCGAAGAAATGGGGAGCATCGAGAAAGGCGCCGCAATAAAGATCCTCAAAACTGCTTTCGGGGAGGGCAGCTCGTCTGTGGACGAGGAGGCTGGCTACCAGGCCATGGCTGAGGTAAGAACGGCCACTTACCAAGAGTGCCAAAAGGAAGCGATCAGGGCAGCACCACGAGCCAGGGCTGTACGATCTGGACCATGGAACAATAGGTTCTCCGCTATCGCGCCGGCGGAGCTCTGGGACGCCACCTCAGAGAAAGCCCAGGATCATTATCCTGGCACGTACCCATATGATGATGTCCAATCATTGGTGGACGCGGACGCAGCTACTCCCGAGGGTCAAGGGACGGGGCTTGGACCGCAACCTTCTTCACAAGAAACTGCCATCAGAAACACAGTCAAACACGGAATCAGAGTGGCACGGGCAGGAGTGAGTGAAGAGGCAGGGGCATTTGCGATATCTGGAACCGACCGGAACAAGTCGCTCGGACGTGGATCCGACCACGCCAACCCACATACGGCAAACAACGGTTTCTGTGGACACCGCATACAGACTACGTCTGGTTTCTGCGAAGGAGCATGTGAGATACCTGGACCCGACCAGGACACGTGGCTCGGAACACCTGGAACCGACCAGGGTTTTTAATGGGCAGGGATGGGTCAACGTCATCTCTAGCCAATAACAATTTTTCTCATAGATTATCTCCAGTATTTGTATCGGGTGGTACTTCGCAATCCATATCTATTCCCGTCACCCTCTACCCACCCGATCGTACTGCATTCAAAAGCGTTGACACAAAAGCCCTTATCGACTCTGGGGCAACCGGTTGCTTTATCGACTATGCTACGGTAGTGGCGTGCGACATTCCCACTACGCGACTCAAGACTCCCCTGCGGGCGAGCAACGTTGATGGAACTCCCAACAAAAACGGCCTGATCAGAAAACAGGCAAGAGTAGTGATGAAACTCGGGGAAACAATAGAGACCCGTGATTTCCTTGTTATTGACTGTGGCAAGGATGACATCATACTAGGACTCCCTTGGCTCCGGGACGTAAACCCGACCATAAACTGGGAGAGAGGAGCGGTATGGATTAAAGAGGCGGAATCGACCGTCACCAACCGCGAAGACGATGTGGCTGCGGCCCATACTATCAACGTCTTCAATAGGAAATGCCAGGTCACCAAACTACGCAAACGCAACGCTCTGTGGTGGAAGCAACGCGTCGACCCGCCGAAACGTGACCTGATGGTACCTGACGTGGACCCGACCACGCAGCGGGAGGACATGCCGGAGCTCATACACTGTGAGGAGGATGAAGAAAACGAGCTGGACGGGCGCTCCATTAAGAAAACTACAATATCGACGTCTCTAGCCCAAGGGGCAGAGAAAATTAGGACGGAACTCCCGCGGGACTTCCAAGACTTCGAGGACGTCTTCCAGAAGAAGGACGACGGTCCCCTTCCGCCTTACCGGTCGTTCGATCACGGCATAGATCTAGACGACTCATTTACACCAAAGGTTGCCAAGGCCTACCCGCTTAACCCTAAGGAGCGAGAGGCATGTAAAGATTTCATTGACGAACACTTGAAGGCTGGACGCATTCGCCCATCGAATTCCCCCATGGCTTCCCCGTTCTTCTTCGTCTCGAAGAAGGATGGTAATCTTCGCCCTTGCCAAGATTACCGGTATCTCAATGAGCATACCATCAAGAACGCTTACCCTCTCCCGCTCATCGGAGACTTGATGGATCAGCTCAAGGGATCTCGTTACTTCACGAAGATGGACATTCGCTGGGGCTACAATAACGTCCGGATCAAGACTAAAGACGCCTGGAAGGCGGCGTTCATCACGCCCTTCGGCCTCTTCGAGCCTCTCGTCATGTTTTTCGGCCTGTGCAACAGTCCTGCGACTTTTCAGTCGTTCATGGACTTTATATTCAAGGATATGGTGGCGGAAGGATGGTTGATCATCTACATGGATGATATGTTGATCCACTCCAGGGATCTTATGGAACATCACCAACGAACGAGGCGAGTTCTGGAGCGGTTAAGGGACAACCGTCTCGGCCTCAAATTAGAGAAATGTACGTTCGACGCATCCTCGGTTGAATTCCTAGGGATGGTCATCCAAGAGGGTATCATTGCGATGGACCCTACCAAGTTATCGGCAATCGCTACCTGGGAACCACCTACTTCGGTTCGCGCAGTCCGCTCATTTATAGGGTTCTGCAACTTTTATCGCAAGTTTATTCCGAACTTCTCGGAAATTGCTAGGCCGATCTTGGATTTAACAAAGAAAGGGCAGCCGTGGTCCTGGATGCACGAGCAACAGAAGGCGTTCGACCTCCTCCGGGCGGCCTTCACATCGAAACCCGTACTTGCAATGCCGGATACTTCAAAAGACTTTTATGTCATGACAGACGCCTCGCTCACTGCGACCGGGGGCGTGCTGATGCAGAAGGATGGTAACGGAGACTTACACCCTTGCTGCTACATATCCCAGACGTTCTCACCGGCGGAACGAAATTATGACATATATGACAGGGAACTACTGGCTGTCATCCGCGCACTCGAGGAGTGGCGGCACTACCTTACCGGCACCGGCCGACCCGTAACTGTGCTCACAGACCACAAGAATCTGTGCTACTTCAAGGACCCCAGGAAGCTCTCTAGGCGGCAAGCTAGATGGATGCTTACACTACAGGACTATGACCTCCTGTTCCAACATGTACCGGGTGCCAACATGGGCCCCGCGGACGCTCTCTCGCGCAAAACTGATATGGACACTTCGGGCGACAACGCCGAAGTGGTTTTGTTGCCAGGGGAGCTGTTTTTGAAAAGGATCGACCTCGACCTTCAAGAGGCCATCGTCACATCCACTGCGGTGGATGGCTTTGTCATTGACCAGCTACGCAAACTTCACGAGGGTACACCGGGAATTCCCCGTTCCTCGATTCACGATTGGCGGTATGACGATGGTTTGCTCTATTTTAAGGATCGGGCTTATGTGCCTGAGGGTCACCGGAACGACCTCCTCCACGTTCTCCATGATTCGCCTGCGGGTGGTCATGGCGGTTACTACCGAACCGTCAATGCGGTACAACGTGACTATTGGTGGCCAGGTCTGACGGCTTACGTCCGGCGCTTCATCCAAGGATGTGCCGTCTGCCAGGCTAACAAAGTCAATACCCATCCCACCGTCCCCCCCCTTACCCCTCTTCCGGTCGCCTCCACTCGCCCTTTCGCTACACTTTCGGTCGATCTCATCACGGACTTGCCGCCGTCAAACGGATATGATTCAGTCATGGTCGTGGTCGACCATGGGCTTACAAAGGGGGTGATTTTCACTCCAACACACAAGAGTGCGGACGCCTGCGGGGTCGCGCAGCTCTTCTTCGAAAAGATTTTCCCACGATTTGGCCTCCACGATAAGATAATCTCTGACCGCGGTCCGCAGTTCGCCTCGGCTTTTGCCCTGGAACTGGCGAGACTCCTGGATTACGATCCCCTTCTTTCTTCCGCATACCATCCGCAAACCGACGGAGAAACGGAACGGGTCAATCAGGAGCTGGAGACGTATCTTCGGATCTTTTGCCAAGGGGACGCCACCCGATGGTCGGATCTTCTACCAATGGCGGAGTACTGCCATAACTCCTCCGTGCATTCGGTAACAGGGAAGACACCATTTTCATTGATGATGGGGTACGAGCCGAGGGCCTACCCAAGTTTAGGAAAAACCACCTTCCTCCCCGCACTAGAAAAACGCCTTGGAGACCTCGATGAGGCTCGCAAGGAAGCCACCGCCGCCCACGAAAAGGCACAACGATACATGAGGGAACGCGTTTCCTCCCGCTTTAAACCATGGAGGGTCGGAGATAAGGTATGGCTCGAGGGCCGTAACCTGAGACCTCGATACCCATCTCGAAAACTTGCACCACGCCACGAAGGCCCATTTGAAATCACGCAGGTAATATCACCTGTTTCGTACAAGCTGCGGCTCCCACGAACGTGGAAAATCCACAACGCCTTCCACACCTCCCTTCTCACCCCATATAGAGAGACTGCGGAACACGGAGCAAATTTTGTTCCGCTTCCGCCAGATCTCATCGATGGAGAAGAGGAGTTTGAAATTGAACAGATCTTAGCCCATCGGGGCTCCGCACGTCGCCGCCATTACCTAGTCTCGTGGAAAGGATACCCGTCCTCCGAGAACACCTGGGAACCAGAGTCCAATCTTGGACACGCCGTCACCTTGCTAAGGGAGTATAAAGGCAGGGACCCCCTGGCCTTCCCTCCATCATCATAACTCCCACCAGTCGTCATCTTTCGAGTCGAGCCGCCGCTCCTCCTACCTACGTCGCACCAACCTTTCTTGATGTCCCACTCGCTCAATGTCGCAGTACCCCTTCGACTCCACAGACTCCCCATCGTATCGCGCCGCATCCTCTACGCTTCCATACTCGAGAGCCCCGCCGCTGCCATCGCCATACCCTCAGTACCCGCTTTCAGAGACGTTCCGGTACTCAAATCTCTGGTGGTCATCTTTCATACATACGCCACAGCCCGAACCATCCACGCCCAGCTCTTCCCAGATGGGACCTTGCCTGTCTACACTGCCGCCATGGGACAGGCCATCCACGCCTCCAGAGAGGCAATCCTTGACGCCTGTGCCGACCATGGATTCGACGATGTCATTCGCGGACTCCCCGGCGCTATGTACATGCACATACTGCGCCCAATCGTCCACTCCCTACCTACACACCTCCGACGATACTACCTGGATGACCGCCCAAACCACCCCTGGGACAACGACCCCTGGGCCAGAGAGTACAGCCGAGGAAATGGATATTCCCCCGCCCCAATCTGGGACGATGACTCCACCATCGCCCCCACCGCTACCCGTTCGTCCTCCCCGTCCTCCCACTCCTCATCCACTATTCCCCTACTCGTCGCGTCCCCTTCTGAGATCTCTCAGTCACCTTCCCGAAGCGGAAGTGTTGGAGTTGCTGGAGGAGCTGGCGACTCTTCTGTTCCCGGTGCCGCCCTATCAGACGTCCTCTCCTTCCTCTCCTCCGTCCCACTCCGACCTCGAGGGACTCCTACCCCAGAGCCCTCCAACGTATTCCCCGCTCGAGAACACCCCTCCTCTCCAACTCCCGCTCGACGGAATAATCGTGTTCCCAAGCGCAGCTACCGAACAGTTCTGTATGGACTCGCTAGTTCCTCAGCAGGAGCTGTGGGAAAACGTGTTTCAGGAGATCGAGGAAAGTCGCGACAGACAACTCCGTTCCCCTCCTCCTCTCTTTCCCATGCTGAGACCCGCGCGTCGACGCCCATATCCGCGCCGGGTACTTCAGCCAATCCAATAGACGTCGACCGCTTCCCTTCTCCTCTCCTCCCCACTACTCCCGCTCGTCCCACTCGCCCTCTTCGTTGCTTCACGTGCAACCAGACTGGTCACGTCCGCGTTGACTGCCCCCACTACGAGTGTCCACTCTGTCGGATGACTTCGCCCGGCCACATTCAGGCTTGGTGCCCACGACGCATCTGTCTTCTCTGCGGAGAACTTGGTCATTCCGACGAGTTCTGCCCCAAGCGGCGTAACCCCCTCGATGACGTCGACTTGACCGACTATGAAGTCAACGAAGGAGATCAGAGTAGTTGATGGGGTCTCGCAGGTGCTTCGACCGTACGAAGGGGGTAATGTTATGGTCTACGAAGGGGGTACACTTTTTCCTTGTTCTTTTGCTTGTCCTCGTCTTCCTCAGACTCGTCCTTTCACCGTACGCGGTTGTATTCGTAGTGGAGTCGTCCTCCACCACTACCAGATACGTTCTCTCGATCTTTGCTTGTCCTCGTCTTCCTCAGACTCGTCCTTTCACCGTACGCGGTTGTATTCGTAGTGGAGTCGTCCTCCACCACTACCAGATACGTTCTCTCGATCTCTTTCTCCTTTGGCTCACACGGCGCCCCGCCCATACCATATTAGGACCTCCGTTCCGTCTCCGCCACTGTCACCTTATTCAGACTTCGTAAGGCAGTGGCATAGCCTTTCCTTTTACATTCGTAGATCGCTATCTCGTGCTGCGCACTCATAGCCTCTTACTGCGGATAGCTGCGCATTCAACTGCGCTTTACTGCGGATGCTGCGCATCCCTTTTATATCCTTCATCTAGATTAGGGGCCTACCGTATATATAGTCGTCACCTCTCCCTGTATTTTCCCTAAGCTAGTTCTACGCAATATCAGCGTTGATCTTGCCTCACCACCTCCGAGTTCTAGTGAGTCCTTAGGATACCTAGAATAGGAGAGACCCGCTTAGGCTTCGCATCGTCTCGAAGCTCGGCACTCGTCCTTGAGTAGAACTCCTCGCTACCTCGCTTACTCTTCGACCCGTATCGCAGCACGCTACGACAAGTCTACGCTGTGCGTTACAGGGCGGGGCGCCGTGTGAGCCAAAGGAGAAAGAGATCGAGAGAGCGTATC